>SJYC01132695.1:0-45288 GCA_006408675.1 Madoqua kirkii
TGGAGAAGGAAATGGCAACCCACTTCAGTATTCTTGCCTGGGAAATCCCACGGACAGAGTAGCCTGGCAGGCTACAGTCTGTGGGGTCACAAAAAAGTTGGACATGACTGAGCGACTTTTACATTAAATAGGCATGATCATTGGCTATTAATCAGGCTTCAGCTCCTCTACCCTCTCTGGAGAGTGAGGGGTGAGGCAGACAGTTCTACTCTATATTCTAGAGATTCCAAAGATTTTAGAAGCTCTGGTGCCAGGAAAGAGGACTGAAGACCAAATAGGTATTTGGTCCACACAGCATGTGGGATCTTAATTCCCTAATCAGAGATCGAACCTGTGCCCCCTGCCCTCCTGCAGTGGAAGCTCAGAGTCTTAACCACTGGACCATCAGAGGGAAGTCCCAAATGTGTATTTCAGTATTACAGCCTGGTATTGCAGCACCTCTGGGAACATGTCATTGGGAACTTAACAGTGGTTAAGAAACTGAAAATCAGGCTCTGGTGATCAGGTGACTAGCTGTTTATTCTTTCCTTCTTATCCTAGGAGTATGTGTTTCCTTTTTTTTTTTTATTTTATTTTATTCTACTTTACAATACTGTATTGGCTTTGTCATAATTTGACATGAATCAGCCACATGTGTACATGTGCTCCCAATCCTGAAACCCCCTCCCACCTCCCACCTCATCTCTCTGGATCATCCCCGTACACCAGCCCCAAGTATCCTGTATCCTGTATCTTCAAGGAAAAAGTTTATTTCCTTTCTCAGACTGGTTACATTCTAGCTAGCATTCATTAGTGCAATAGTTTCTATTTTAAGTAGAAAAGAAGATTTCCCTTCTTAGTGATGAGTTTTAGTTTGTTTTTAATTTCTCTGTAGTTCAAATTATTTTACAGAGTGTTGTTGAAATTAACCAATTTAGTTGCAGGTAAGGAGCTAGTTTAAATTCAGGTTTCTATTATTCCATACTTATCCCTAAATGTCTACTTCACATCATTATATATCCCCTTTCCACCTTATTAAATATAAAACCATATTTTAAAATTTTAGTTAGGTACCTGTTTCCCTCTATGGAGCCCTAAGATTTTTCCTATAACCGACCCAAAAAGGAGCATAGGTAAGAGCAGGGGCAGATGTAGGCAGAACCATTCAAATACTGAGTTACTTGCTTTGAGGGAATGAAGGAAGAGTTCATGTTCGGGAAGTGAACATTGAAATCAAAGATCCCAATGCCTCATTGTGTGTCTTTAGGATTGTATTGCTGGAAAACTCTGGTAACATTTAGCCATGTTGAATGTCTGTGAAAATCAAAAGTGCTTGAGAGTTTGGTTTATTTATTAATACATTTATTAATATTGCTTATGTAAATATATTTGTATAAATACATTTATAAGACATTTGAAATACTGAATACAGGAGCAAGAACTGGCACATTTTAAGTCTGGATGGAGACTTGGAACCATTTCCAGTTTGTTTAGAGAGTTTCATGATAGCATGCAGCAGAAGCTTGTGTGTGTGTGTGTGTGTGTGTGTGTGTGTGTGTGTGTGTGTTTCTTAAGTGGAGATATTGTACCTATACTAATCAGGCTACAGAGTTTATACTAGCATCTAGCTGGACAGGGAGGATAGGAAGATGTAAGAGCTAAGAAAATTGCCCATGTGCCTCTGGCCTAGAAAACTGGAAGAATAGCTGTGTCACTCAATGAACTGTGATACTGAGCAGGGGGATTGAGTAGGAGAGGCTATAGAGGGTTGTGGGACTCACAGGATCAGATTAATTATGGATAATTAGAAATACAGAATTAACTAAAGATTAGTGGGTCATAATATTTGACAAAGATTTTGGGGGTCATTTAGTTGATTTAAGAGTAAATGGGTTCCTTGAGGGACTGAGTCGGGTACAACATTTTACTTACTATTGCCAGTTTATTATGAAGGCTACAACTCGGGAAGAAGGCTAGGTGCAAGGAGTGGGGGTGTGGGTGCCTCGCTGCCAGCACCTTGATTTGTTCACCAGCTTGGAAACTGTAGGTGTGATCATCACTAGATATTGTTACATAGGTGCGGCTGAGTAAACCATCGCCATCGATGAGTAGTCCGGTCTCTAGCGCCTCTCCCCTCCCAGAGGTTGGGGCGTGGGCCTGAAAGCCCCATCGCTCCAGCCCTGCCTTCCTGGTAACCAGCCCTGACCCCGACGCTGTCTCGGAGCCCGTCAGGAGTGCTCGTTAGAACAGAAGGCATTCCTGTCACCCAGGAGATTCGAAGGGCGTTAGGAGCTCCGTGTCAGTGGCCAGGGACAGAGATCAAGCATATGTACGTGTGTGTGTAGTTTTGGCTGCGCTGGGCCTTCATTGCTTGGCTTGGGCTTTCTCTAGTTGCTGTGAGTAGGCTCAGTAGTTGCTCACTGGCTTAGTAGTTGTGGCACACAGGGTTAGTTGCCCCAAGGCATGTGGAATCTTTCTGGACCAGGGGTCAAACCCATGTCCCCTGCGTTGGCAGGTGGATTCCTGTCCACTGTACCACCAGGGTACTACTATGGATGTATTTTCATCACATTATAGTTATCCATCTGGAAAAAATATGAGATTAGTTCCCTACCTTATGCCATAAGTAAACATCAATTAAAGATGGATTAAGGATTGAAATGTCAAAAATAAAGCCTTTTTTTTTTCTGTAGAAAGTACAGAAGGATATCTTTCAGGCCGTGAAGTAAGGACAGATTTTAAAAACTGGACACCAACCACTCCTCAAAAAAGTAGAGTATACAAGAAACACACACACACACACACACACACACACACACACACACATGTATGTATAATTTAATTATTTATTTGGCCATGCCATGCAGCTTGTTTCTGGATCTTAGTTTCTGACCAGGGATTGAACTCACTCCCTCAGCAGTGAAAGCAAGGAGTCCTAACCACTGAACTGCCAGGGAATTCCCAAGACATATTTTTGATGGATTACTTTCATTCCTCAAACGATGCCTGAGTGCCCATATCTTGACTTCTAATACTATTCTCCAATAAAAGGGACTGTGGCTCCTTGGAGAAATGCTATTTCTAGGGCTGGGGCCCTAGAGAATATACAAGATGAACCTGAAGCATCTTATACTGCCAGAAAGTAAAATGAAAATGCTGGAAAAAAAAAAGAAAAGAAGAAGAAGGGGAAGAGGCATGTATTAGAAGGATGCAGTGGCCAAAGTGAGAGAGCTCACAGTGGCAAAAGCTGGAATAATTGGAGCAAGAAAGCAGTACAGTGTTGGATTCTAACCCAAAGTGTAAAATAAGTATCCAAGAATCCATACTGATATGAATAAAGGAATAGATAAATAAATATTGAGAGGGAAGAGAGAAATCAAATAATTTATGAAGGTACGCCTCCCTCTGGGAGGCAGAGTGTAATTTCATACCCTTTGCTTGTGGCCGCACTTAGTGACTTCCTTTCAAGGACTGTGATGATAGATCGTTTTGAAGCGGACAGGAGATGGGGAAACTGACAGCGCCCACCAGTGCTGTGTGACCAGAAGGAGCTGAGGTTGGAGTGCTTCAGTGTTCATTTACAGAATCATTTAATCTCTTATTACCAGTTAGCCTTTTGATGAGATCAGTATTCTGTCTCTGATGAGTTGACTATCTGATTACTCTATCCAAGAGTAATAACTTCTCTATCTCATCCATAAATTGATCTGCTGTATCTCTGGTGTTTCTCTTTTAATATTTGGTTCCATTAGAGAGAATGCCGTGCTTCAGTGTTGTTCAGTTTATTTGATTATGAGATACTTTGCAGATGGTGCATTCATTTCTCTTCTGCAACAAGAAGGCTTTGGTGGTTTTTCCTTTACTCTTTCTGGCTTTTATCCACACTCAGATTCCTCACCCTTTAGTAAGACAACTCTGACAGTTCTCTTCACCAGCCAGTGTCCCTCCTGCAGGATTTGTAACAACAAATAATATTCCAAAACTGCTTCTTCTAATAACAGCTGCCAAGTGGGTCCCTTTGGTTGGGGTCATGTTCCTTCTCTGCTTTCATCTCGGTGGCACTTTGACTTCCAAGCGGTCAGTTCCTTGACTTTAGCATCATCCAGTTTTCGAATGGCTAAACTCCTCAAGGCTGATGGGTAGTTTAGAGGCAGAGCCTGAATGCTTTTTCTTCTGGGTCTTTGAAATTATACCTTCAGATTTGGCAGTGTTGCAGAGTCTGTGGACAGTTTCTTGAGTTTCTAACTATCTTCCCATCTTTGCTGTGTTTTTGGAAATCTTTTTTTTTTTTTTTAATGTACTGAAAGAAATCAAATTGCCCACATTGGCTGGATCATGGAAAAAGCAAGAGAGTTCCAGAAAAACATCTATTTCTGCTTTATTGACTATGCCAAAGCCTTTGACTGTGTAGATCACAATAAACTGTGGAAAATTCTGAAAGAGGTGGGAATACCAGACCACCTGATCTGCCTCTTGAGAAACCTGTATACAGGTCAGGAAGCAACAATTAGAACTGGACATGGAACAGACTGGTTCTAAATAGGAAAATGAGTACATCAAGACTGTATATTGTCACCCTGCTTATTTAACTTATATGCAGAATACATCACATGAAATGCCAGGTTGGATGAAGCACAAGCTGGAATCAAGATTGCCAGGAGAAATATCAATCACCTCAGATATGCAGATGACACCACCCTTATGGCAGAAAGTGAAGAGGAACTAAAAAGCCTCTTGATGAAAGTGAAAGAGGAGAGTGAAAAAGCTGGCTTATTGCTCAACGTTCAGAAAGCGAAGATCATGGCATCTGGTCCCATCACTTCATGGGAAATAGATGGGGAAACAGTGGAAACAGTGTCAGACTTTATTTTGGGGGGCTCTAAAATCACTGTAGATGGTGACTGCAGCCATGAAATTAAAAGACACTTACTCCTTGACCAACCTAGATAGCATATTCAAAAGCAGAGATATTATTTTGCCAACAAAGGTCCGTCTAGTCAAGGCTGTGGCTTTTTTAGTAGTCATGTATGGATGTGAGAGTTGGACTGTGAAGAAAGCTGAGCGCTGAAAAATTGATGCTTTTGAACTGTGGTATTGGAGATGACTCTTGAGAGTCCCTTGGACTGCAGGGAGAGCCAACCAGTCCATTCTAAAGGAGATCAGTCCCAGATGTTCTTTGGAAGGAATGATGCTAAAGCTGAAACTCCAGTACTTTGGCCACCTCATGTGAAGAGTTGACTCATTAGAAAAGACTGATGCTGGGAAGAATTGGGGGCAGGAGGAAAAAGGGACGACAGAGGATGAGATGGCTGGATGGCATCACTGACTCGATGGACGTGAGTTTGAGTGAACTCCAGGAGTTGGTGATGAACAGGGAGGCCTGGCCTGCTGCAGTTCATGGGGTTGCAAAGAGTCGGACACGACTGAGCGACTGAACTGAACTGAACTGAGGAAAGAAAACTGCCATCTTTGGCTAAGATCAAGTAAACCTCACCTGTTGGGAAACATGGGACATGAATTTTTGCAACAGGGGATTAGAAAGGAACTTTCTCTGTGGACTTGGCCCTCTGAACTTCAGGGCCCCAACCACCCTGCCCGCCCCCACCATTTACTTGAATGAGTGTAAAGTCCTGAAGACTTTAATGACCTCATTAATCTGTTCTTATTGGCTCTGGACTCTTTTTTTTTTTTTTTTAACCTGTTGGTTTTCCCTTGATGCATTTATTATTCTCTCTTTAACTTTTGCCATTTTAATTACAGTGTGCATTGGTATGGTCCTCTTTGGGTTAATCCTGTTTGGGACTGTCTGTGGTTCCTGTACCTGGATGTCTATTTTATTTCCCAGGTTAGGGAAGTTTTCAACTACTGTGTCCTCACAAATGTTCTCTGCCCCTTTCTCTCTCTCTCTCCCTTCTGGACCACTATAAAGTGTTAGTATGTTTGGTATTGTCCCCAGGGTCTCTCAAACTGTCTTCATTTCTTTCTTTCTTTTTTTTTTCAATTTGGCTCTGGACTCTTGAACTGCTTTTTTCCTTGCTTCTCTTGAAGGCTAAATTCTTGAACAAATTATATACTTTGAATTCTATAATAAATATTAAGTTCTGTATTTAGCAACATACACTAGGATCGGAGGATCTCTAGCCACCTTCAAGCCCTCTTTTTCTGCTGTCTTGCTGTGTTGGTTTTTTTTGTTTTCCCCTTCAACCAGATTTATTACTTGGTTTTATTTGGTTGAACAGTTACAAGTCTTGGTTTGTTTTCCTGCATAAACAGCTTCCTCTTGATACCACACAATGTTGTTTAAATTCCTTTTCACTTTATCCCTTTATCTTCACATACTACTTTTTTTTCCTGCCTTTTTTTAATTAAGAAAATTTAAACACACTTTTAAATGTTGCTTTCCCTTTACAGTTATTACCAAATATTGGCTATACTCCCCACGTTATATACATCCTTGAGCCGATTTTATATCCAGTAGTTTGTACCTCCTGGTCTCACCCCTATAGAGTACCCCCCCACCACACACACACACTGGTAACCACGCGTTTGTTTTCTGTATTCAAGTCTCCTGCTTTTTTGTTATGTCTGCTAGTTTGTTGTATTTTTTTAGAGTCCACATATAGGTGGTATCATACAGCATCTGTCTTTCTGTCTGACTTATCTCACTGAGCATAATGCCCTCAGAGTTCATCTGTGTTGCTGCAAATGGCAAAAGTCCCTTCTTTCTTGTGGCTAACTAGGATTCCATATATATATATACTGTATCACTTTTATCCATTTGTCTGTTGAAGGACACCTTCCATACAGTTGTAAATGCTGCTGTGAACACTGAGGTGCACGTTTCTTTTCAAATGCATGCTGCTTTTGTTGAGTTGCTTCTAAGAAGGGAAATATTGGGTTTTACTGTTTTATTTTTTATTTTTCAATATTGGGTTTTAATGGTAATAGGTCATCCACTTATTTACCGCACACTTATAAAGTGCCTAGGACTTCCCTGGTGGCTCAGACTGTAAAGTGTCTTGCTTACAATGTGGGAGACCTGAGTTCAATCCCTGGGTTGGGAAGATCCTCTGGAGAAGGAAATGGCAACCCACTCCAGTACTCTTGCCTGGAAAATCCCATGGACAGAGGAACGTGGTGGGCTACCGTTCACGGGGTCGCAAAGAGTCGGACAAGACTGAGCGACTTTACTTCACAATAAAGTGCCTACGTCTGAGCAGGCAGGTTCATCAACAAGCAGCACAAGGCTCTGCCACTTGTCTTGAAGTGCCGACACTCAGACAGGAAAAGTAATAAACAAACAGAATGTGATCTCTTCCATCCCGGGAAGAGACAGGTGCACAGTGGATGGAAGGTAATTCTTTCTGGGGATTTGAGAGAAGCTGTCATTTGAGCTAGGTCTGGAATGAATTGGAGGTTATGAGGCAGAAAAGGAACGTCAAAACATATAGGGGATGACGTGCACAAAGATGCAGAGGCCTGTCAGCTGGCTGTGTGGCAGGACTAACAGGTGTTGGAGGCTGATGTTGGAGGGTGGTCCCTCTGACGGGTGTGGTGGGTGATAAACTTGGGGAGGCAAGTTGTTAGCTTCTTTACCGAATGCAGGGGGGGATTGGTTTCATCTTTCTGGAGCTGTGGCGGACTGTGAGTCAGATACTGTGTGTATGTATGGGAGTGTTATGTTGAAACATCTCAAAGAGAGTGTCACAGTTCTTAACTGTGAGCTTTCATGCTGGTGATAGTCTGTTCAGTCTGGTTGGCACTTATTTGGCATATGACCAGGGCACCTTGGACTTGCTATCATCATTGAGCACAGGTCTGAACTCCAGCCTCTACCTGCCTGCTTGGGTGGGGGATGGGGATGAGTCTGGTATGAAGAGGGGAGAGGAATGAAGGGGAAGGGCAGAGGGTGAGCTTTTTCATGGCCTTGGCTCTCCTTTGGTACCTCTTCTATTTCTTCAGATCTTGGTTTCTGTTTTCTTCCAAATACACAGCTATCTTGGCTTCCAACCCAGGTGGGAGAGGGAGAAAGAATTAGCTTCCTTCAGGTCCTCTCTGAAAATAACCCAGCTGGTGCTGCTTAGGAACAAGAAGTTCCTGAGAGTGTTGGCACCTCATGGTGTTGATGTCTGGCTGAACCTTGTCTCACTGTCAATTCAGGATCCTCTGCAGGGAGAAGTTGGGTGGTCTTCAAGGTCTTTGCAATACTTGCGCCACCTGATGCGAAGAGCCGACTCACTGGAAAACTCTGATGCTGGGAAAGATTGAAGGCAGGAGGAGAAGGGGTGACAGAGGAGATGGTTGGTTGGCATCACTGACTCAATGGACATGAATTTGAGCTAAAGGTAGTGAAGGACAGGGGAGCCTGGCATGCTGCAGTCCATGGGGACTTAAAGAGTCAGATGACTGAGGAACTGAACAACCACATGCAAGTCCAAGGTGCCCTGGCCATATGCCAAGAAGGCCTCGGCAGCACCAGCTGCCTCCAAGGCCTAGTACAGCCAGGGGACAGGGAAGTAAGGGGACTCTGGCACCTGGAGGGGGCCACTGGACTAATCTGCAGGAGGCCCTGCAAAGTGGGCAACAGTCTGGCCATGGCACCTTCTGATCTGTAGTGAGAAGATGGATGCCTCCCACAGAGGCCCAGCCCCTGCATGTTGTCAGTCCCGAGATTATCCATCAGTCTCTTCTGGATATCGGATTCCTAGCTGCCCGACATCCTGGCGCCAGAAAGTGGGGGCGGGGTAGAGTAAAATGGGGGAATGTCAGCAATTCTCCTGTCCAAACAGATTCATCATAAAATATCATGAGGAAGGCTAGATTAGGGTTAATTCACTAGTTAGTGAAGCACACTATTATATGGGCACTCTGTAAATAGTTGCTGCATGATGAATTAATTGAACTACACTCAAGATATCTTGAAAGAGTGGGAGTAAGCCCTGCGGGAAAGCAGGGGTCCAGGGCCAAGTCCCAGAAGCCTGAGAAGACAAGGCCCGGTGGGGGAAAGGGCCGAGTTGAGTTTCGTTGATTCTGAGCTCAAGTGGCCTGGACAAATGGAAGTTGGTGTCCCGGAAGTCACAAACCATCCGAGTGGGCGAAGAGCCTCGGAACCCCGCAGTTACGGATATCCTCTTTAGCCCACTTAGGCGGCAGCGGGGGCCCGGGGGCGGGACAGATTACAGACTCCGCCCGCCTAAAGGTGGCTCCGTGCTCAGCCTTCTGAATGTCCGAACTTGAGGGCTAGACGGTTCCAGATGAGGAAATGGACCAGGGGAATTGAACCACACAGCCATCGGAGTTGAGTTCCCAACGTTACTTCGTTGGCCGCCGCCCACCCTTTCCATCCCTGAAAGAGCAACCCAGGAGATTCCACTTTAAGAGACAAGCGGGGGCGGGGCGGGGCGGGGCTCTCCTACTCAGGCCCCGAGGCCGCGCCCGCCGCGCCGCAGACTCGGTCTGGGAACCTAAGCGGAGCAACGGTAGCCTGGGAGTGTGTTCTGGGGCCAGGAGATCCGGGCAGGGGTCCAGCCAGTAGCTGACCGCAGACTGCGTCGTGTCTCCGTTTCCGCAGGCAGCATGAGCCAGGACACCGAGGTGGACATGAAGGAAGTGGAACTGAACGAGCTGGAACCCGAGAAGCAGCCGATGAACGCGGCGTCTGGGGCGGCGATGGCCGTGGTCGTGGCAGACGGCACCGAGAAGAATGGTCTGGTTAAGATCAAGGTGGCCGACGACGAGGCGGACGCAGCGGCCGAGGCCAAGTTCACGGGCCTGTCTAAAGAGGAGTTGCTGAAGGTGGCGGGCAGCCCCGCCTGGGTACGCACCCGCTGGGCGCTGCTGCTGCTCTTCTGGCTCGGCTGGCTGGGCATGCTGGCCGGGGCCGTGGTCATCATCGTGCAGGCGCCACGCTGCCGCGAGCTGCCGGAGCAGAGGTGGTGGCACAAGGGTGCCCTCTACCGCATTGGAGACCTTCGGGCCTTCCTGGGCCACGATACAGGCAACCTAGCGGGTGAGTCTGGGCGCCCCCATCTTCCCTCCCCGCGCGTCCCCACCTGCCACCCCATGGGCCCTTGGTTTATAGTCGCCAACTTTGATCTCTTCCCAGATTGACTCAGACGGTTCTCTACCCTACTCGGTACTGGCGACCGCTCCCCAGACGTAGCCCCTCCTTGCTTTCTTTGAAGGAAGCTGCCCCCCACTTGTCTTTCCTGAGGGTGGCTGACTCAGCATGCTCCCCTCCCCTTCCCGGCGCCCGTAGCCTGTCGCAGCGTGTTTCTGAAGCAACTTGCTAGCCGCCTTACATCAGCGTCTCAGTCTGGTGATCCAGCCTAGTAGGGGCGATCAGGGGCCTCAGCGGGGCCTCACTGTAACTTTGCTTCTCCATTTCAGGCCTTAAGGAGCGGCTCGATTACTTAAGCACCCTGAAGGTGAAGGGTATTGTTTTGGGCCCAATTCATAAGAACCAGGAGGATGACCTCACAGAGACCAACTTGGAACAGATCGACCCCAATTTTGGCTCCAAGGAAGATTTTGAGAGTCTCCTGCACTCGGCCAAGAAGAAGAGTGGGTGTCCTAGAACTGGCAAAGCAGCAGCTAGAGAGGACTTGGGCTTCTGGCCAGGGGAAAGGCAGGGGAGGACTTTTGTCTGGTTTATTGCTGACTGGCTCACAGTTTTCCTAGGGCAGGTCCGGGGAGGTTTGTTAGGCTTCAACTTAAACGAGATTTGTCAGGTGGTTCAGAGACTTTGTATACTTGGATGTACAGTTATTTAGCTTCTGGGCTTCAGTGCCCTTATTTGCAAAATGTAGGCTTTTGCTAAATCAGTGGTTTTAAAACTTAAGAGTAGATCCTTTGGAAGAAAAAAAAGTTAAAGTAAAATCTTGTCTACTTTGAAGAAAGTTCACTTTGGGAATGTTGGGGACAGGGCTTCATAGCTCAGCCTTCTCTGTTACACTACTCCCTCCCAACACCGACCCCCACCCCCCCCATACTTGCTCATATCTTTGTTTCAATGAAATGAGTTACACCAGGGTTCGAATCTAAACTTTTACCAGTACATAGGGAGTATTCTACCGACTTATATTTGTTGATTTTTTCCTTTTCCCTTCTCCCAAAGTCTGTCTATCAACCACCTCTTCCTCCTTTGTTCTAGGCATCCGGGTCATCCTGGACCTCACTCCCAACTACAAGGGCCAGAACCCTTGGTTTCAATCCATTCAGATTGACACTGTGGCCATCAAAATGAAGGTGAGTGTGTTGGTGCTGACAGCAGGTGGGAGCCAGATGCTGGGGCTGTTTGGCCCTTTCATAGTGAGTTCTATAAACGTAGCCTGGCACCACCCGAGGGCCCCCTGGCTGCTTGTCGCCCAGCAGGCACGCTCTCCCCACAGGCAGAAGGATAGGCAAGCAGTGCATCCCTCTTTTTGTTTGTTCCTTTTCTGACCACTTGTTTCCCTGACTCTGAGGGTGACAGTGCCAGGATGGAATTTTTCAGATGTGAATTTTCTTCCTTTTGGCAGAGGAAGCCCTTTCTCTGTAGGAATCCTGTCCTGTCTGGTTTCCCATTTCTTATTTGATGTGTTTTGGAAGGCAGCCCAGTCTGAAATTGTAAGCATTGGGGTCTTCCTATGTGTCTGGGAATGTGCCGAGTATTTTTATATACCTTCTTTAATCCTGTATAACCAAACAAGGTTCCTACCCATATCCCAAGTGTGTAAGTGAGGAAGCTAAGGTTCAGAGGGGCTTTAATATGCCCTGGGATTGAAGGTCCCAATTAATCTTAAATCTCAAATCTACCTTCTCTGAAGGTATAAGGCTCAAACTCTGTACCCTGTAGACTGGGAGTGGGGTTTTGAAAGTCTTCCCAGCTCCTAATGCCTGGGTTCTAGGGCACTGACCAGTTCAGAAGGGGTAGAACAAAGCTGGAGGCAGACTCTGACCCTCTGCTGGCAGCCAGGATTCTGAGGTAGAATCTGTACTCCCAGCATTTCAGTTGACCTTTGGGGTCATTTGGTTCATTCGTTGCCCCTTGCTAGAAGACACTTTAAAAGTTACTGAGAAAAGAACGTTTTTAGATGTTAAGGCGCGAAGTGTGGTAGCCTCAGATGAAATGGAGACCAGAAGAGAGAAGACAGGGAGCAGAGAGAGAACCCAGAAGAGAGGGTGGGGGAGTGAGGGCCTGTGTCACGTGCCGCAAGAATGCCAGGGCTTCAAGCCTGGGCCTATTCTGCGGAGCTGGCTTCTCTTCAAATCTTTGGGTGAACTGCCCTGGGGCTGTGCTTTGAATTTCAGGCTGTTATCCTGAGTCTTTCTCTGAATGGCTCTTTTACTTAGACCCTCCCCAGGCTCTGAGAAACTGGGAGAGGAGTAAGTGTACTCATCTTGGGATCTTGGTTAGCATTTTAGGTCCCTTCACGGTTGTTCTCTGATTGTGGCCTTGGGCATGCCTCTTTTCTTCTCTGACGTTGTTTCCTTATCTGTAAAATAAGTATATCACCGTTCTACATATGCTAAGTGTTGAAGGAAGCTAACATTTAGCCTACAGGCCTTTTCTGTAGGTGTTAAAGCTTTTCGATTTAGCATGGGGAGGAGTAGAGAAGAGCACTCTATCACTAAAGATTAGTGATGGGTTGGAATGGAACGGAACTGAAGGCTGAAGGTTTATAGTAGAGGCAAGAAAGTGAGACTGTTCAAGGCAAGCGCCTCTCCTGAGGTCACGGGGAAGTATAGGGTAGGCGATTTAATGTGGGCTGGAACCCTCTGAGCCTTTGCATCAGCAGTGATAGCTTTCCTCTGTACTTCTCCCTTTCTCCTGATAGGAAGCTCTGAGGTTTTGGCTGCAGACTGGTGTGGATGGGTTTCAGGTCCGGGACGTGCAGAATCTGACAGTGAGTACCCTTTCCATGTGAGAACAGGAGCTTTGCCAGGGCCTGATAGCCTTCCCTTCCTCATGACTCTGCTCTTTTCCTTTTAGGATCCATCTTCATACTTAGCTGAGTGGCAGAACATCACTAAGAGCGTCAGTGAGGATCGGTGGGTACCAGACCCCAGCTTTCCCAGTTCAGCTCCACTCTGGGAACCACCCCCCCACCCCAGTGGAGTATGAGCCCCAGGGAACCGGGTAGTTCCTAGGCCAGAGAACCTTCTTCGCCTCCATTCTCCTTTCTTGTCCAGTACTAACCTCAACTCCTGCTCTGTTCTGTGCAGGCTCTTGATTGCAGGCACAGACTCCTCCGACCTTCAGCAGATCCTGAGGCTGGTCGAACCCACCAAGGACCTGTTGTTGACTAGCTCTTACCTGTCACACTCCAGCTTAACTGGGAATCATACAAATTACCTGGTCACCCAGTATCTGGATGCCTTTGGCAGCAACTGGTGCAGCTGGAGCGTGAGTACCACAGTGGTGGGAGAGGGGGTAGGAGGCCTTTTGGAAGAGAGGGCATTGGGAGGCAGAAGTGGGCTCTGGGGCTCACGAGTGTGTCCATTCCTGCAGGTGTCTCAGGCGGGGCTCCTGACTTCCTTTGTGTCGCCCCAACTCCTCCGACTCTACCAGCTCCTGCTCTTCACCCTGCCGGGGACCCCAGTGTTCAGCTATGGAGACGAGATTGGCCTGGAGGGAGCTGACCTTTCTGGACAGGTAGTGCTTGCTGCCTGCCCAGCACAATGGGAGAGGTTGTGTTCCTCCATCACAGTGGTTCTGTGGCTGGTGGCAGACAGACCATGAGCCTTGGAAAGGAAAGCTTGTTTGCTAGTCAGCCCCCCCGCCAAGTCAGTCACTGTGTGGCCTTGGCAAGTTATTTTCTCTCTCTAACTCTTAATCATTTTTTCTGCGATAATTGCATTCCTTATAGAGTAGTATGGAGAAGGAAATGGCAGTCCACTCCAGGATTCTTGCCTGGAGAATCGCTATGGACAGAGGAGCCTGGTGGGCTATAGTCCATGGGGGCACAAAGAGTTGGACTGACTGAGTGACTAACACATGCAGAGAGCAGTTGTGACTGAAGCAAGGCATATTTACAGTGCAGTGCCTACTCCTTGGTAGGAGTTCAGTACAGTAGCTGTTACTTAGTAATTTGTTCATTCACTGGACACTGGCTACTCTTGGTTAGGCCCTGTGCTGTCCAGGAACTCAGAGCTTTGTAGGGGATCAGATACACACAGTGAGAACTGAGGTGGGGCAGGACCATGAAGGCGCCCACTTGGCTTTAGCCACAAGGTTGAAGGTTGACATTGAGCTGATATTTATAAAACCTGTGTATGCGTGTGCTAAGTTGCTTCAGTCGTGTCTGACTCTACAACCTTGTGTACTGTAGTCCACCAGCCTCCTCTGTCCATAGCGATTCTCCAGGCAAGAAGACTGGAATGGGTCGCCGTGCCCTCCTCCAGGGAATCTTCCTGACCCAGGAACTGAACCTGCATCTCTCATGTTTCCTGCATTGTCAGGCAGGTTCTTTACCACTAGTGCCACCTGGGAACCTCATTAAAAAAACCCATTTTTCACTTATTCCACAAAACTGACAGAGTGTGTGCTTTGTACAGAGGATACAGCAGTACACAAAAGAGCTGGAGGTGATGAAATTAGATGGTGAGCACATATAATAAGGATGTCCGGTGCTGATATGTGCTTTGCTAAAGAAAGCAGGGTCCAGGGCTTTGAGAGCAGGGGATACAGTCGATTTTATATCAAGTGGCCTCAGAAAACCTGAGGGAGGACCCTGAGCAGGGATCAGAGCGCAGTGAGGGACTGGCCTGTGGCTGTCTGGGAGAAGCGCCTTCCAGGCTGAGGGGACAGTGCAAGGCCTGAGGTAGAGGA
Source organism: Madoqua kirkii (assembly GCA_006408675.1). Classification (NCBI taxonomy): domain Eukaryota; kingdom Metazoa; phylum Chordata; class Mammalia; order Artiodactyla; family Bovidae; genus Madoqua; species Madoqua kirkii. Next base: position 14,792 of record SJYC01132695.1, read on the forward strand.
GGTTATAAATCTGGAAATGAGGGGAGGAGCTGGAGAGCAGTTCGGTGTTTTCAAAGTCCTCTTTTGCCTGGTTTTCAGCCTGCAAAGGCCCCAGTCATGCTGTGGGATGAATCCAGTTTTCCCAACACCTCAGCATCTAGAAACATCAGCCTGACTGTGAAGGTAAGTGTTTTCCACGGGCAGGGCCTGATCGTCAAGGGGTGGGGGCCAGTGGCTGGTAGGACGTTGTGCCCTGGGGAGCCCTTCATCCCTGTCTGAAGTATCTTTATCACTTTGTCACTGTTTGCAGGGCCAGAGTGAGGACCCTGACTCCCTCCTCTTCCTGTTCCGCTGGCTGAGCGATCAGCGGGGTAAGGAACGCTCCCTGCTGCACGGAGACTTCTACAGTCTCTCCTCGGGGCCCGACCTCTTCTCCTACATCCGCCAGTGGGACCAGAACGAGCGTTTCCTCGTAGTGCTCAACTTTGGGGATGTGGGCCAACTGGCCAGGCTGGGGGCCTCCAACCTGCCCACCAGCACCAGCCTGCCAGCCAAGGTGGATCTGCTGCTCAGCACCCAGCCAGGCCGTGAGGAGGGCACCTCCCTTGAGCTGGAGCACCTGAACATACAACCTCACGAGGGGCTACTGCTCCGCTTCCCCTACGTGGCCTGACTGGGCCCACTACCCTTCCCCGCCCCTCCCCAGGCCCTTTGGGTTCTGATTTCTCTCTCTCCTTTTTTTTAAACTGTTACAGATGAACCCCCAAATAGGGTGTTTTCTGGTGTCAAATAAAAGTCACTCCTGCTTGGTGAGGCCATGTCTTCTTTCCACCTGCTGTCAACGCAGGAATTTCTCTCTCCTTCTCCTTTACCCCGCTGGATGCCCTCACAGTGATCAGGACCAGAGTGGAAGCAGCTTCCCCTACGTGGCCTGACTGGGCCCACTACCCTTCCCCGCCCCTCCCCAGGCCCTTTGGGTTCTGATTTCTCTCTCTCCTTTTTTTTTAAACTGTTACAGATGAACCCCCAAATAGGGTGTTTTCTGGTTTCAAATAAAAGTCACTCCTGCTTGGTGAGGCCATGTCTTCTTTCCACCTGCTGTCAACGCAGGAATTTCTCTCTCCTTCCCCTTTACCCTGCTGGATGCCCTCACAGTGATCAGGACCAGAGTGGAAGCCTCCTGCCGAAGTCAGAATAGCCAGGAGGTGTCAGGCCGGACTAGCACCCTACCTCCTCTCCGAGCCTGGACAGGATGCTCTTTCCTGGAGGTCTCGGCTCTTGCTGACTCTCTCTTTTTTTTTTTTTTTTTTAACCTCCCTCAACAGTAGTCTCCAGCCAAGCATGGTCACTTTTCCTGTTTTGCAGTCTTGGCCTTTCTGGGAGAAAAGATGGGTGTGGGGTGGCCTGTTTTCTACAAGTACTGCAGGTTCTTCATTCAACAAGGATTTATTGTGCACTCAGCATGTACCAGGAACTGTTTTAGGTCCTAGGTTTACAGGAGGAAACAGTGCAAAGATCCCTGTGTGCTCAGGGCTTATCCTCTAGTGAGGAGACAGAGAAGAAATGAGATGCGTTAAGTTTAGAGTTTGGTGGACGTGGTGATGGTGTTCAAAGAGAAAAAAGTAGAGCAGACAAAGAGGTATGTGGGCATGGAGGGAGTCTGGGGTGGGGGCTAGAGGAGGCCTCACCAGGAAGGTAGCATTGAATCAAAGGTCTGAAATCTGGGAGGGAATTTACTTAGATGTCTGGGGAGGAGAATTCCGATGCCCAGTGTGGAATGAGGAATGAGGAGGGGCCAGGTGGAGAGGACCAGGGGTGAAGTCTGGTTGGCAAGGAGTGGGCAGATGGTGAAGGTCATAGTAAGGCACATAGTCAGGGGTGGGGGAGCAAGGAATTGGCACATTGCACCACTGGAAGCTGTGGTCCCCATAAGACTCCTCTCATTTCAGACATCAGCTGTGAGTTTTGAGTCCCTGTGACCATCCTTAGTGGGTTATTTGCTAGAAGGACAGAACTGAGAAGCACCAAGTTTACAGATTTACCCCAGAGAAAGGACACACATTCAAAAACTAAGGACGCAAGCCCGGGCTCATCTGGGATCGGCTAATCTGGCATCCAAACATGAAGGGTCATCTGGTGGTCCTTTCCCAGTTGAGAGGAGTCCGGTGGGGCCCTGAACACAGACCAACTCACACACAGAGTGTGGCCGAGCAGGGAAGCTCAGCTGACCCTTCACTGTCCAGAGTTAATTCTTGAGGCTTAATCACAGAGGCCCATGTGGCTAATGTTTGTTCTCCAGCCCCTCCTGCAGGTTCTGGCTAGTACCTTTAGTCTCTAGCCCCTCCAGAGGCCCTGTTTCACAATAGATCATATCTGAAGTCCCCAGACTAACAAAGACTCCTATTAGGACATTCCAGAGGCCTAGAGATCACCTCCCAGTAGCTGAGGGCAAAGGCTATTCTTCAGAGATGATAGGCAGTGCTGGGATCCTGCAGGTAGATCCACAGGACCTGGTGTCATAATGATTCTTAGAAAGTGAAGTCACTCAGTCGTGTCCAACTCTTTGAGACCCCATGGACTAGCCTGCCAGGCTCCTCCATCCATGGGATTCTCCAGGCAAAAGTACTGGAGTGGGTTGCCATTTTTTAGGTTGGCCTCAGCCTCGGGTTGAGCTTGGCCCTCCTGGTTTTCTTATGGAAAATAACACTGATAACTGTAGGACAGGGCCTGTGTGTCTGAGTGTCCTGATATAAGGGACAGATTGAAAGATTTGTTGTTTAGTCGCTAAGTTGTGTCCAACTCTGCAAGCCCTGACTGAAGCCCACCAAGCTCCCCTGTCCATGGGATTCTCCAGGCAAGAGGTGGATTGCCATTTCCTTCTCTAGGGGATATGCTGCAGTGGCAGGCAGATTCTTTACCACTGAGTCAACCAGGGAAGCCTGATTGAAAGATTAGATGCCCCAAATTAAGGCCCAGTCCTTGTCTGCTGACCTTTGGCTTGGGGGCTGTGGAGGAAGGCATGCACTAGGCACGGACTCTGAGACTTAAGTTCCTGAGAAGACACACCCTGCAGCCTGCCAGCTGGAGTGCCCTTCTGCCGGGGATTTCCCTCCCATCCCCACAGGCCTTCCCCTTTCTGGCCCACATCTAAGCGGGGCCTCCTCTTCCTGAGGCTTCCCACCCTTTCCTTCTCGGTCCTTTCCTAGGGTCCCAGCTCCAGCCCTTCCTTTCCCTCTCTTCCTCGGATCCCTGGCCTCCCCTCTGACTCAGTTTATACCATCATGATTGTGTGCTTTGCAACTTACTGTGGACTCAACAGTTAAAATTGTGGTAAAATACACATAGTGTAAAACTACCATTTTAGCTATTTTTAGGCAGACAGCTCAGTGGTCTCCAGTACATTCATCGCTCTGTGCACCCATCACCACCGTCCACCTGCAGCACTTTTTCATCACACCAATCTGAGGCTATCCATTAAGGAATAACCCTTGACTTTCGTTTTAATAATTTACTTATTTATTTTTTTCTCTTGGTTGTGCTGGGTCTGCGCTGCTGCGCTCGGCTGTCTCTAGTTGCGGTGCATGGTGCGGGCTTCTCATTTTGGTGGCTCCTCTTGTTGCGGAGCATGGGCTGTAGGGCAGGCGAGTTTCAACAGCTGTGGTGCACAGGCTTAGCTGCCCCGGGGCATGAGGAATTTCCCTGCACCAGAGGGCGAACCTGTGTTTCTGCGTTGGCAGGTGGATTCTTTACCACTGGACCACCAGGGAGGTCCCCAACGTTCATTTTTAAAACACAAGGAATAAAGCAAAAGTTAAATAAAGACATTGGAATTTCCACCGGTGCTATGTAATAATCTTGGTAATACTCTGACCTCTGTGCTGTAGAGGAACAGTTGAGAACATGAACTTGCAGACCCTCTGAGATCTGCAAGACCTGTGCCATTACGGGCCTCTCCCTCATTGTCCATAGGAAGGGAGGAAGGAAACAGACAAGCGCATTCACACAGGCCATCTCAGCCCTGCAGCTATCCTTTGAAGGAATTCTCATCTATTATCTATGATCACAGATGAGGAAAGTGGCCAGGATATCTCTCCCCAGGGCAGACTGAGCTGACAGCAAGACTCAAACAGGAGGGCAGAGGGCCAAGCGCAGGTGGCTCCCACAGAAAGGCACCTCTGCTATTTATACAACAAACAGTTGTTTTTTTTTTAATTTTAATTATTTAGCTGCACTGGGTCTTAGTTGCAGCATGCAGGATCCTACTGGATCACCAGGGAAGTCCTCGGCAGTGTTTGAGTTACCCTTCTATTCCTGGTACCATCCTCATTTCTGAATTCATGATGAACAAGAATCTGCTCCTAATATGGTTTCCAGCTTTCAGAGGACCAAATGTTGGCCTTCTGAGCACTGAAGTCCACCTCTTTAACAGTTAAACACACTTGTATTTAAATGAGAAAATCAGTTAACTAAGATTCACTTTCCTTTTTCCTTTTTGAGCCAGTGTGATATTCTACTGTGGGGACCTTATTTACGGAGTAAGGAACATTATTCGGCTATTGATTCCTTCTAGTGTATTATTCGTCGCTGTTCCTTAGTTCTTGTAGTTCTTTGGTAAACATTTCTTGCACCTTCTCCTTTGTTTTCCCAAGATTCTGGATCATCTTTACTGTCTTTATTCTGAATTCTTTTTTCTGAAAGGTTGCGTTATCTCCATTTAGTTGTTTTTCTGGGGTTTTATCTTGTCCCTTCATCTGGGACATTGCTTTCTACTTTTTCTTCCTGATTAACTTTCTGTAATGTGGTTTTTGTTCTAGCCAATAGTGGTTCTTCTCGCTTCTTCTGTCTGCCCTCTGATGGAAGAGGCTAAGAGACTTGTGTAAGCCCACACTCTCTTGTAGCATCCTATATTTTAAAAAGGTCTTGAGCTAATAACTGCAGGGACACCAGATGTGGTTGTTGAGTTGACTGATGCCAGCTGTGGCTATTTTGGAATTTTGCAAAAGAAAAAAAATAAAGCAAGATCTTCATTGGGATATAAAACCTCTCCCTATTCCCCAGGGCGGGGTGGGGCACAGTTTTTGTTTCTTTCTCCTCCATAACCCAGTCCCTGTATTTCTGTTCAGCATCAGTACACAGAGCGCCAAGATTTCTGGCATCAGTACCTGTGTGTGGGTCAGGGAGGGAACTGCCACTTGCGCTGGCCTGAGTACCAGTCAGTGTGCTGTGTGTTAGGGCATGTGCTTGTGTGTATGCTAAGCTGCTTCGGTCATGTCTGACTCTTTGCGATCCCTGTAGACAGTAGCCCGCTGGGGTCCTCTGTCCATGGGATCCTCCAGGAAAGAATACTGGAATGGGTTGTCCCATTTCCTCCTCCAGGGGATCTTCCCTACCCAGGGATCAAATCCAAGTCTCTTATGTCTCCTGCATTTGAAGGCGGGTTCTTTATCACTAACTCCACCTGGGAAACCCCGTGTTGGGGCATAAAGGAGACTAAAAGGCTGCCCAGTGTTCTGGGCCTCACTGCCTGGAGCGGAGCAGCTGTGTGCATCACTGCAGTTCTGAGGTTATGGCTGTGGGGCAGCAGTGAACTGGGCCTTGTGGGGCAGACAGTGTTCAGCCCAGGAGAGATCAGGGCAAGCCTCTTGGAGCCTTCATTTGAGCTGAAACGGAGGCATCCATAGGCACCTAGAGGACAGGGCCACCTGGAAAGAAGACATTATGTACGTACAGCCACTTGGCTGAGACTCCTCGGTCTGGGAAGACCCAACATGCCTTGGAGCAGTTAAGAGGGTGGGCCACAACTATTGAGCCCGTGAGACACCACAGTGAGTGTGGCTTTGAACAATTTGGGAGAGCCGTGACAGCCAGCCGGAGACAAACCCCAAGGGCTGTATAGCCATGCTCAAGTCATCCGTACTTGGTCTGTCTGGATATTAGTGGGTGCCACCCTGGTTATGCAGAATCCTCTGGAAAAGTCTCTCCCATTTAACAGCCACTGAATTGGAGTCTCCAAGGGAGTGAGTCTGGGAGTCAGTTTTTGATTAACTTTCTGAAATGATTCCCACAGCAGTTTGGGAATCACTAGCTCAATGTTTGCCTTGTTTAGTTATGCCTAAGGAGGATGATTAGGGAGGAAAGTCCTGGTTTTTCTCCTGAATGTTCTGTTTCAGAAGGTTTAGGATAAGCTTAGATAAGGGGCTTCCCTGGTGACTCAGTGGTAAAAAATGTGCCTGCTGGTAGGAGACACAAGTGCAATCCCCAATCTTGGAAGATGCCACACTCCTCAGAGCAGCTAAGCCCACGTGCCACAGCTCCTGAGCCTGTGCTGTAGAGCCTGGGAGCTGCAGCTACTGAGCCTGAGTGCCCTAGAGCCTGGGTTCCGCCACAAGAGAGGCCACTGTAATGAGAAACCTGGGCACTGCTGTGAAGAGTAGCTCCCACTTGCCACAACCAGAGAAAAGCCCACCCAGAAGCAAAGCCCCAGCACAGCCAAAGAAATAAAATTAAAGAAAAGAAGCTCACATACCAATGAGAAATGTGCTTGGTAGGGAGTATGTGGTCAGGATAGAGTTCTAGAAAGCTCACTCTCTCTTTTCATAGTTGGACCATAAAGAAGGCTGAAGGCTGAAGAATTGATGGTTTCAAACTGTGGTGCTAGAGAAGACTCTTGAGAGTCCCTTGGACTGCAAGGAGATCAGTCAGTCCTAAGGGAAATCAACCCTGAATACTCATTGGAAGGACTGATGCTGAAACCCCAATACTTCAGCCAGCTCATGCGAAGAGCAGACTCATCGGAAAAGATCCAGATGCTAGGAAAGAGGCAAAAGGAGAAGAGGGCGGCAGGGGATGAAGTGGTTGGATGGCATCACCAACTCAATGGACATGAGTTTGAGCAAACTCTGGGAGCAAGCGAAGAATAGGGAAACCTGGCAAGGGGTCGAACATGACTGAGCAACTGAACAACATTCTGGCTTGGCTGTTGTGGAGCAAGCTGAGGGAGGTCAGGGCTGAGTGGCCATTTAGGAGGCTGTTGGCAGATGCTGAAGAATGAGGGGGTTGCACAGGGGTGGGTGGACAGATGTTTCAAGAGAAGCTTCAGAATTGCACGATAGCCTAGGAGGGATGGACTTGATGCGAGGGGAGAAGGTTGCTGTGCAGTGACTCTTGAGTTTCTAGCTTGGAAGGCTGGAGGAGCAGCCTGGGGTCATGGAGCTGGTGTGTAAGGGGGGGCACGGCAGGCAGGAAGAGAAGGAGCTGTGGGCGGGAATGGGAGCAGCTCCTTGTAGATGTGCTGGGTTTAGATGCCCTCGGACTTGCAGGTGGAGCTTTCTGCAGAGGAGAGGGGTAGAGGTGGGGGTACATACGGTGAGTGTGAATGATGCAGGGGTGAGTGTGTGGGGTGTGAAAGGCGGAAGGTGGGGTTGGGGGCCTGAGGACTGGCAACATTTACAGGACAGACAGTAACAGAGGGACCTGCAAAGGAGGAGTAAGAGAATAGAACAGAGTTGGGGGACATGAAGGCCGGAAGAGGCCAGGTCAATGTCAGAACAGAGTGGGTCCTGGTGGCCTGCAGTTGGGTGATGGGGAGATGGTCGGTGCTCATCTCCAGAGCCCTTCCAGTGAAGGGTGGAGAAATGGATTTTTCTAATTTTAGGGTTGGGAGGTATTTGTAAAAATTTTGAGATAGTACTGGTCGTAGTTCTCGGTTTTCTTTCTTTTTTTTTTGGTTTTCTTAAGCAGCAAAGGAACTTACAGAAAGGCTGTCAGGACCTGCCAAGACCAGACTTGGAAAATAGGCAGGAAGCGGGCGCCAAGCAGCAGGAAGTACAATTGTCTTCTAACTGGAACTGCCTGGGAGGCTGCCACGGGGGACAGGCTGCCAAGGTGTGTGCGGTCTGGCACGGAGTCAAGGCCACGGGCGAGGCTGGAGGGCATAATTGCTCCACCTGCAGTGGCCCTGAGTCTGGGGTAGAGGCGTTCACCTTCTCTTTCAAAGGGCTCTGTCCTGTTGCCAGGTCACACAGGAGGTACCATGTCTGCACTGAAGAGGCAGAGGCCCCCTCTTCTAGTTCCCGTGAGGGTGCTGGTGAGCTGAGGAGGGGCTAGATATAGGAGAATTAAGGATGTTGTTAAGGTTTTTGGCCTGAGCCAGCTAGACCATTGGATTTGCCACTCATTGAGGTGGGGAAGACGGCTGGAGAAATGGGTTTAAATGAGCAACTAGGGACTTCCCTGGTGGTCCAGCGGCTAAGACTCTGTGCTCCCAGTGCAGGGAGCCTGCGTTTGATCACTGGTCAGGAAACTAGGTCCCAGAGGCCACAACTAGGAGGTCACATGCCATAAATAAAGATTCCATGTGTCCCAACTAAGCCCCTGCACAGCTAAATAAATAAATAAAATATTAAAGAAAAATATCTTTAAAAAGTGAGGGGGAACTAGCAGCTCAGTTTGGGCTCAGATTGTTTTCGGGTCTAGCAGACATCTGAGTGGACATATCAAGGTGTTAGCTGGACCTGCTGCTCTGGCGTTCATGGCATTCTGGGTTAGAGACGTAGATTTGGGAGTCGTGGAAGTGTGGAGTCCTAACGACCTCCAGGGAAGTTCCTACTTTGTCTCTTTAAATATTTATATATTTTTTAGTTTATCTGGCCGCTCTGGATCTTAGCTGAAGAATTTTCAATCTTCACTGTAGCATGTGAAGTCTTTAGTCGCAGCATGTGGGATCCCTGACCAGGGAATCAAACCCAGGCCCCCTGCATTGGGAGCTCAGAGTCCTAAGCCACTGGTTCACCTGGGAAGCTCCCTATTTTATCTTTTAATTGAGGTTTAACTGACATACAACATTACTGAGTTTCAGATATCCTGGTTCGATTTTCCTGATTCGATATTTGTGTATTTGGGAAAGTGATCACCACAATGGAGGCCACTCTATCTAACACCAAACATAGTTACTGAGTTCTTTTTTCCTTGTAGTGAGAACTTTTAAGATGTACTTTCTTAGCAACTTTCAAATACGCAGCACAAGGCTATTTATTTATTTAAGATGGCACAATGACAGCATATGTGCCTCAGCGGAGAGGAGGAAATGCTGAAGAGAGGAAACCTGCTGGACAGATACTTTTGAGGTCAAGAGAGGGAGTGGGATCTAATGTGGGGGTGGAGAGGGGCAGCTTTTACTGGGAGCTGGTCACGGGGAAGGTAGAGCAGCAAGTACAGAGTTGGTGAGTAGATGGTGGAGTGGGATGGAGGAAGGAGTTTGTGGAATTCCACCCACAGATTGCTTTTATTTTCTCAGTGAAGCAGGAAACAAGGTCAACAGCTGAGAGTGTGGACTGTGGGTTCCCAAATGTTAGAGGTTTGAGAAGAGGGGAGAAAATATGAAAAATTATCCAGGATACTATTCACAGTGTCTGTTTGGGACCTGATTGTGAAGAGTCGACTCACTGGAAAAGCCCCTGGTGCTGGGAAAGATTGAGGGCAGGAGGAGAAGGGGGCGACAGAGGATGAGATGGCTGGATGGCATCATCGACTCAATGGACATGAGTTTCAGCAAGCTCCAGGAAATGGTGATGGATAGGGAAGCCTGGCGTGCTGCAGTCCATGGGGTCGGACATGACTGAGTGACTGCACAACAACAAAATATGGGACTAAGTACACCATCTACTTGTTGGACTGACTCCCAGGCCCACCCCAGACCTCCTGAATCAAAGTCTGAATCTGCTTTCTAGTGCCAGCTGAGTCACACACTCTGGAGCTGGATTGGCCCTAAATGGAGCTAAAGGGTAGAGCCGCTGTCTAGGGAAATGGAGATGCATGGCCAGGCGGTGTGAACAGCCTCAAAGGTTGTTGCTGAACCACGCAAGATGCCGGGATTCTTGGCATCTGGAGGAGAAGAATTCAATCCGGGGCAAGAGACGTGACTTGATTGCTCAGAGCTTTTGTGCAATAAAGTTTTATTAAAGTATAAAAGAGATAGAGAAAGCTTCTGACATAGACATTAGAAAGGGGCAGAAAGAGTACCCCACTGCTAGTCTTTAGCCGGATGTTATATAGCTACTAACAGTCCGCTAGTTAAAGAAAATCACAAAACTCAGAAAGTGGCATCAGGTGAGTCATCCCAGGCCATAAAACGATTGACATGAATCTTGTAGAAAGGCAGATTTCCACACAAATATATAGTTTCACTAACATAGATAAGGAGAACCAGTATAACATACTGAGCCTTTAGGCAGAACCCACTTGAAGGCGGAACCCACTTGAAGACAGAACCTAGGGTAAATGCATAGCACATTAACATAGCTTAAGACAAACATTTCCATAAGAAAAAGTCATTGGTTAGCTCAAGGTGTGAGAAAAGTTAAGTTCAGATGGAACCAGGTATCATTATGGCAACACAAAATTTTAAGGGAAATCTCTTTTATATTTGTATAGAGAAGGGGAAAAAATATAACACTAGTTTGTTTCCTCCTGCCGCCTAAGAGATAAAAAAAGTGTCTGACACTTGCAGCCTATTTCCTCCATTTGGAGACCCCTGGCCTTCCTGCCTGTTACCCTCTCAAGTCCCCTTCAGACCTGCCTTTGTTTCTCTTGGTGCTAAGTCACGGAATTTCAGTGCTTGGCCTTGAAAGCTCCAGACCACTTAACATGGTGGCAGAAGAGAAAAGTAAAGAAATCTCAGTATGATCAGTAAATGATGTTCCCTCTTCTTCTGAAGCAGCAGAAATAAAAGCAGAGTCTTTTCTGCATCATAAAACCATCCTTGCAAAATGTTATTTCTAACAGGGGAGTTTTGTCAGACAATAACATTTCAGAGGCTGTCGCTTTGTCTTATGAAAGTAACCTTTAACTTTTAAAAAGCTTGTGATTTTAATTGCTTGTCTTCCTTAATAATGCGTTGCCCTGGCAATAATATTTAAATTCACATCTCTGTTTTCTAAAAGGTATAAATACCTGTGAGCTTTTTGTGTGTGTGTATGTGTGTGTGTGTGTGTGTGCGTGTGTGAAACCAGAAGGGGAGCACTGGCACATGTCTCTTCTCTCACGTGCAGGTGAAATAATTGCCGCAGTGACTGCATGATTTCTTAAACAAAGAGTTTGAATCTTAGTGCATTTAAATGAACACAGAGGAGGCAAGGTCTCTTGTGAGCAAGGAGAGTAGGTGTCATGAGGAGACAGGGCAGAGCTGAGAGCAGCTTTGGGAATAAAGCAAGGGAGCTGATCGAAGGCAAGTACTAGGATGATTACATGGTGCCGTGAGGCCCATGGGCTGTGGTCAGGAACCCTGAATTGGTTCTGGTGCCAATCTGCAAGGTGTGTGTATATGCCTGTGTGTGCTCAGTTGTGTCCAATTCTTTGCAGCCCCATGGATTGTAGCCCACCGGGCTCCTCTATCCATGCGATTCTCCAGTCAAGAATACTGGAGCGGCTTGCCATTCCCTTCTCCAGGGGGTCCTTTCCACCCAGGGAATGAACTTGCGTCTCCTGCATTGACAGATTCTTTACCATCTGAGCCACCAGGGAAGCCCACTGTGCCATCCGGGAAACCCTAATCTGCAAGGTGGCAGGACTTTTCTCCAGAGGTGACCGACTGCCTCTGCGTAGGACTAGAGGAAACGGATGGTTGGTAGGGTTGGTCCAGGGTGGTGAGTTTGCAGGGGAAGCAAGGGGCCCAGGGATCATGGATATTTGTGGTGTGGATGGAAGAGGGCGTGGTTCAAGGAGAAAGCCATGGCAGGGAGAAGACTGAGAGAAGGACAGGGTTTGTTGTGGGTGGGGAGTGGGAGCGAGGACATTGGAGGTTACGCTCTGGAAGAAGGAGCAGCTGAGGACTCTGGGTGGAGAGTGAGGCACCCGGGGCTGAAGAGATCAGGTACTGACAAGCTGGGTGAGTCACCCAGGTGTAGTGGCAGCCAGGGTCAAGAGGCTGAGAGGATGGGTTTGAAGATCATCTGGGGATGCACTCCTCGGTCTACTCTGGAGTAAATCTCAGTTTCCTCATCTGTGATATAGCCTGAATGATTTTTACCCACAACACTTCTGACACCCTGTGTGTATGTTCTTTTTTTCCTCCCTCACTCCAACCGATCCTCTGATTCTCCGGACACTAACTGGCCGAGGGTGGGGAAGTCCTACAATTCAATTCACCTCTGACATTCTCTACCATAAATTAGGGCAGACATCATGAGTTAAGGGCTTCTTCCCCCAAGACTTGGCCCCATTTGAGGTGCTAGTTGCAAGTCCCAGATTGTCATAGGTATTATAAACTCCGTGTTCCCACAACTCCTTCCTCAGATTCAGTTATTCTCTCTCTTTTTAAAATTCTTAGTTTGGTTGTGCCCTGTGGCATGAGGGATCTTAGTTCCTGCAACAGGGATTGAACCCATGCCTCCTGCAATGGAAGCGCCAAGTCTTAACCTCCAGGGAAGTTCCAGGACCTCCAAGGAAGTTCCCCAATTATTCTTTAGGACGACTAGAGACCATTCAACTCAGCAAAGAACTTTACTTAGTACTATCACTTTATCGGGCTTCCCTAGGGGCTCACATGGTAAAGAATCTGGCTGCCAATGCAGGAGACCTGGGTTAGACCCTTAGCTTGGGAAGATCCTCTGGAGAAGGAACTAGCAACCCACTCCAGGATTCTTGCCTGGGAAATCCTATGGACAGAGGAGCCTGTTGGTTTACAGTCCATAGGTCGCAAAAGAGCGGACCCCACTGAGTGACTGAGCATGCCCGCCTTTATTAGAAAGGATACAACTCAGGAACGGGCTTCCTGGTGGCTCAGATGGTAAGGAATCCGCCTGCAATGTGGGAGACCTGGGTTCAATCCCTGGGTTGGGAAGACCCTGGAGAAGGAAACGGCAACCCACTCTAGTATTCTTGGTTGGAGAATCCCCGTGGACAGAGGAGCCTGGCGGGCTACAGTCATGGGGTTGCAAGGAGTCGGACATGACTGAGCAACTGAGTACAGTAACAGGAAAATCTAAGAGATGCACAGAGCAAGGTGTGGGGGAGGGAAGGCGTGAGGAGCTTCCCTGAGCTCTCCAGGCGGGTGAATCACCCTCCCCACACCTTGCTGTGTACACTGACCCGGAATCTTTGAACTCCATTGTTTAGAAGTTTTTATGGGGGTTCCATTGAATAGGTGTGGCTCAGGAGGTCAGTGCCCATTAACAATTAGCCTCTCTCCCCTTCCCAGAGGTAAGAGGTGGGGCTGAAAGTTCCAACTCTCTCTTCACACAGTGGATTCCACTGGCCACCAGTCCCTATCCTGAAGTTATTCAGGCCTCCCTAGGGGCCCCTGACTGGCACAAACTCAGGTAAGGTTGAAATGGGCTCCTGGTGAATAATAAAAGATGCTCCCCTCACATCTACCGCTCAGGAAATTCCAAGGGTTTTAGAAGCTCTGTGTCAGGAACTGGGGACAAAGACCAAATATATATTTCTTATTATATCACAGATGAGGACAATAACATCGATCTTGAGGAACTTTTAAGATTTAAAAAGACAGTTTGTCCACATGCCAGCAGAGGGAAGAAAGGTAATAGGGGAGTCAGAGAAACCTACAGGCTTCCCGCCTGGTTTCTAGTCGTCCAAGGCAAAATATACTAATAAGCAAAAATGTAATATCATAACGATGGTTTGTTGTCTACCACTTCACAGACAATGTGCCCAGTCCTTTAGGCACGGAGGGGCTGTGGCCTAACATGTACCGCCCAACTTCCCCCGGCTTGGCTGGGCAGAGGCAGAGAAGCAGGAGAAAGGACAAGGGAAATGCTTTTACCTACTGCAGGGGGTGGGGAAGAAAGTCAGTGCTTTCTGAGTGTTTCGTTGGTGACTGGCTCAGCATGATTGTTCTCTCTTACAGATGAAGAGTCTGGGGATTGGAAAAATAAAGCGATTTGTTCAGGTTCACGAACCTTGGCTCCTTAGCCATGTAAATTTCTGTAATTTAGTGACTGAACAACAATATGGAGGCTTCACCCGGCTGGTGTGATTGATCATTGATTATTTTAATCCCCAGGGGTGAGTTGGAGCATCTTTTGTTCCAGTATTTGGTTTTTGACCCTTGGCTTCCCTGGTGGCTTAGTCAGTAAGGAATCCACCTGCAATGCAGGTAGACCCAGGTTCAGTCCCTGGGTGGGGAAGTTGCCCTGGAGAAGGAAGTGGCAACCCACTCCAGTATTCTTGCCTGGAGAGTTCCATGGACAGGAGACCGTCTATGGGGTCGGCTACAGTCCATGGGGTCTCAAAAGAGTCCGACACGATTTAACAATTATACTATCACCTGACACAGATCTCCTAAATCCCTTAGAGTTTCCTGGGTGAAAAGGAGGTGGTGTCTTTTGTTCTAACAAGGTGACTTTTCATAGGCTCCTGAATAGCTCCAGAATGGAGGCTGCTCATCAGAAAGACCAAGCAGTGATTAGATGCTTGGAGGTTTCAGCCCCACCCCTCATCCACCAGGGAGGGGAGAGGGGCTAGAGACTGAGTTAATTAATAATTGGCCTCCCTGGTGGCTCAGACGGTAAAGAATCTACCTCCAACACGAGAGACCGGGTTTGATCCCTGGGTCAGGAATAGCCCGTGGAGAAGCGAATGGCAACCTATTTCAGTATTCTTGCCTGGAGAATCTCACCGACAGAGCAGACTGAAGCAGGCTATAGTCCACGGGGATGCAAAGAGTCAGACACAACTGAGTGACTAACACACACACAGTGAAACCTCCATGTTACTGTTTTTCAGTCACTAAGTGGTGTCTGACTGTTTTCAACCCTGACAGACGCCAGGCCGCTCTGTCTTCCACTAACTTCCGGAGTTTGCTCAAATCCATGTCCATTGAGTTGGTGATGCTATCTAACCATCTCATCCTCTGTCATCCCCTTCTCCTTTTGCCTTCAATCTTTCCCAGCATCTGAGTCTTTTCCAATGAGTCGGCTCTTCACATCAGGTGGCCAGAGTACTGGAAAGTATTCAGCTTCAGCATCAGTCCTTCCAATGAATATTCAGGACTGATTTCCTTTAGATTTGACTGGCTTGATCTCTGTGCAGTCCAAGGGATTCTTGAGGGTCTTCTCCACACCACAGTTCAAAAGCATCCATTCTTTGGCGTTCAGCCTTCTTTATGGTCCAACTCTCACATCCGTGCAGGACTACTGCAAAAACCATAGCTTTGCCTATACAGACCTTTGTCAACAAAGTGATGTCTCTGCTTTTTAATATGCTGTCTAGGTTTGTCATAGCTTTTATGAAAGCCTCCGTAAAAGTCCCTAAAACTTTCGGTTCATAGAGCTTCTGAGTTGGTGAACACGTCCATGTGCTGGGAAGGTGGGGCATCCCAGCTCCATGGATACGGATGCTCCTTTGCTTGGGACCCTCTGGATCTCACCCTTTGCAACTCTTCATCTGGCTTCTCATTTGTATCCTTTACCATATCCTTTATTATATAACTGGTAAATGTAAGTCTTTCCCTGAGTCCTGTGAACTCTTCTAGCAAATTATTAAACCTGAGTTGGAATCATGGGAGCCCCCAATTTGTAGTCAAATCAGAGAGACGTATGGGTAAACTGGGGACCCCTTGCTCGGGACTGGTGTCTGAAAGGTGGGCCATCTTGTGAGACTGAATCCTTAATTTGTAGGATCTGATATTAATTTCAGGGAGATACTTTCAAAATTGAATCACAGGACACCACCAGCTCATGTTGGAGAACTGGTTGGTATGGGGAAAGAAAAGCAAAAACCATAGATTTAATGTCAGAAGTTTTGTAAGTGGAGAATAAAGGAAACAGAACTTTTTCCTTTTTAGGGTGAGACTGTTCCAAGCAGAAGAGTAAACACTTGCAATGAGCTTGAGGCCTGTGTGAGGACTAGGACCATCTCAGCGGCTGGGAGAACGGGCTGTGTGGGGAGGAGTCACAGACGAAAGAGGCAGGATGAAGGAAGCGGATCTGAACATTAAGGTTATTGGAGGCTATGTGGCTTGCGTTTTAATCTCATGTGGTTATTGCCTCGTTGTTAGCAAGGAATTGATAGCATCAGATCTGTGTTTTGGCAAAAGCCCTTTGGCTGAAGCAGGGCAAATGGAGGGGAGTGGGACCAATTTACACCTCAGCTGGCAAATTATGGCCTGTGGGTCTGTATCACTGTGAGCTAAGAATGGATTTTGCATTTTTAAATCAAAAGAAAATAAAAAAATAATATTTTGTGACACAGGAAAATTATATGCAATTGAAATCTCAGTGAAAAATTCAAGTCAGGTTTAATTGGAACACAGTCATGTTCATTTACGTATGTGGTGTTCACAGATGCTTTTGTCCCCAGTGGCAGAGTTGGACAGTTGTGACAGAGACTGTATAATATATAAGAACCTAAAAATATTCTTCATTTTGCCTCTTGGCTTGTGCATGGCTGTGTGCTCAGTCACTTCAGTCGTGTACGACTTTGGGACCCTACGACTGCAACCCACCAGGCTCCTCAGTCCATGGGATTCTCCATGCAAGAGTACTGGAGTGGGTTGCCACATCCTCCTCCAAGGAATCTTCCCGACCCAGGGACTGAACCCCTGGTCTCCTGCATTACAGGAAGTTTCTTTACTGCTGAGTCATGGGGGAAGCCCCCTCTTGGCTCACAGAGTCTCATATCTAGCTTCAGGGAAAAAAAACCAACCTTTTATTTAGTTATTAAAATATTTATGTATTTGGCTGTGCCAGGTTTTAGTTGCAGCACACCATACCTTTAGCTGTACCGTGTCGGATCTAGTCCTTTGACTAGGGGTGGAACCTGGTCTCTCTGCTCTGGGAGCATGAGTGGAGTGGGAGATGGAGTAGCCACTGGACCACCAGGGAAGTCCCCATCTGGCCTTTTATGGAAAAAATTTGCTCACTCCTGAATTAAGGAGTTTTTTTTTTAAGGGATTATTTTAACGTTTCAGGTAAGAGGTCTTCATTAGGATAGTGATGGAGGTGGGAGGGGGGAGGGATGGAAAAAAGAAAATGAATTTGGAAACTATTCAGGGTGGGGGTGGTGAGTAGACCGACAGGGTACAGGGAGTGAGAAAGAGGAATCTAAGGCCACTCCCTAATTTCTAGGTTGAGTACTGCATGAATGGTGGGGCTAGTCGGGTCAGAAATACCAAGAGAGATTTCTGGAGCTGGGAGGCAGGGGAAGTATAGGGGCTACGAGGGACAAATAAGAACATTTTTCAGAACTACTTTGTGTGACAGTCTGATTCCTGGGGTTATGCAGTTTGTGTGTGTCACCAAAGGCCCTAAGAACATAATCACTCAGTTGTGTCCAGCTCTGTGTGACCCTATGGACTGTAGCCTGCCAGGCTCCTCTGTCCGTGGAATCCTACAGGCAATAATACTGGAGTGGGTTGCCATTTCCTTCTCCAGAGCATCTTCCTGACCCAGGGATCGAACCCGAGTCTTCTGCATTGCAGGCAGATTATTTACCGTCTGAGCCACCAGGGAAGCCCCCAAATAGACAGTCACTCAATTATGTCTGACTCTTTGTGACCCCATGGACTGCAGTCCCATGGACTGCCTGCCAGTCTCCTCTGTCCATGGAATTCTCCAGGCAAGAATACTGGAGTGGGTACCGTTCCTTTCTCCAGGGGATCTTCCCAACCGAGGGACTGAACTCAGGTCTCCTGCACAGCAAGCAAATTCTTTGCTGCCTAAGCCACCAGAGACGTCTCAAACTCCATGGAGCCTAGAGGTTAGTGTGGGACACTTGGTGTTCATAAGGTTTCCGTGCTATACAGGTGAGCAACTACCTGCTGGAATTTCCAGATGGGTCAGCATTGGTTCTGTAAAATCAGAACCAGTCTCCAAAAAGGAATCTGAGGATTCCAAAAGCCTGCAGGAGGCCTAGGAGAATATGCTCTTGTCCCTACATGCCACGTTGCCTCTCATACATCTCCAAGTTGTCTGGGGAAGTTGCTCTGCTGGAGAAAGGTAGCGCCTGCCTCGAAGCACTATCAGCCAAGTGAGCTGACCCTTTGGGGACCTAGGTTTCCTGCTGAGAGGTGGTGGCAAGAGCTGAGACAGCCAAGACCATCTATTCTGTCTTTTGTCCTGTGGTCCTATTCTCTGTGGAGAAGGCAATGGCAACCCGCTCCAGTACTCTTGCCTGCAAAATCCCATGGACAGAGGAGCCTGGTAGGCTACAGTCAGTCCATGGGGTCTGGAAGAGTCGGACATGACTGAGAGACTTCACTTTCACTTTCATGCCTTGGAGAAGGAAATGGCAACCCACTCCAGTGTTCTTGCCTGGAGAATGCCAGGGGCAGAGGATCCTGGTGGGCTGCCGTCTATGGGGTCGCACAGAGTCGGACACGACTGAAGCGACTTAGCAGCAGCAGCCCCTTATTCTCTGAGAAGCCCTCCAACCCGGGTTTGAAGTACCTTTTTCTTGGCAGGGCTATTCCTCCGCTATTCCTGCAGATGGCGCTAAAGTGACACGATGGTAACGGAGGGGCGGGGGCCCGCGGGAGGAGAAAAGGTCCTAACTCGCCCCCTTCTCAAAGTCTGCTCCAGCCTGGTAGCTGGAGGAAGTGGCGTTCACAAAGGCATTCCATTTTTCCCCTGCTTCCTGCTGGGGCAGAAAACGCCCTTGTTTCTGGAGCGAGGACTCCTTCAGAGCAGGAAGGGGTGCTGCGTTTGGGGAGGAGGGGGAGACCATGTCCAGCCAGGGCCGGTGGACTCAAGCCCTTCCCGCCTCCTCCGTCCGCCATCCGGCGGCAGCGGGAGCTGCAGGAATCTTGTTCCTGAGGCTTTCAGAGCTCAGACCTCATCTCCGGGAAGCCTTCCCGGATTGCACACCTTCCCCCACCCAGGCGTGCCGGACGCCCCTATTTGTTTCTCCAAGCCCTGTTTCTTCTCCCTCGGCTGGTGCAATGAGGCTCCGAACTCTTTTTGAAGCCGAGGCTGGAGGAGCGGGGAAAGGTGTGAGCCTGAACGTGGGCTGGGTGTCTGGCCTTCACCTGCGGAGCCGCCTGGTGCTGCGGTAACACTGCCTGGAGAGGCACTGAGGTGCTTTTCCTACAGCTCATCTCACCCTCTTAAGGCTTCTGCGGAGTTACTTCCCCTTTCAGAGCTGAGGACCCTGGAAATAAGAGACATGCCTGAGGGGAGGGGGTAATTTCCTGGTGCTCCAGTGGCTAGGACCCTGCTTCCACTGCAGGGGGCCAGGTTGTATCCCTGATCTGGGAACTAAGATTCCGAAAGCCATGTGGCGTGGGTGCGTGGGGGGGACAGGATTAAGAGACATGCCTGAGGGGAGGGGGCGTGGGCAGGTAGGACCTGTGCCTGGGACAAGGGACACATTGCCTGTGACCTGCCAGCCCCATTCATCATCTGAATACCAGCTTTGACCTCTCCACTCCTGGCCTCCAGCAGAGGTCAGGCCAGTCTGATTCCAACACCCCTGCTCTCCCAACGCTGCTTGGCTTCTTCAGGACCTCCCTGCTTCCTGGGCCCACTGCCTTTGCCACAGGGCAGGGCATTTAACCTAAAGGGCGCTCAAGCCTAAGTGGTGGGTGGTGGTCAGGGAGGGACCTTCTCAGGGTCTTGAGCTGACAATCCGGGAAGCTGTGCTGTGGGAGAGGAGGAGGGACTTTTGTGTTCTGTGGTCATTCTCTACAGTGCTGTGTGCTGCTAGCCTCTGGCCAGCCTGTCTTGTCACCTCTTGAGTGGATTTCCCTGCCCATAGTATTGGAAGCTTCCTTTTCAAAGGGTTCTTGGAGTCCTGCCAGCTGTATATTGGGTGAATCTTCACTCTCTCTGGGCTTCCCTAGTGGCTCAGAGGTTAAAGCGTTTGCCCACAATGCAGGAGACCTGGGTTCGATCCCTGGGTCGGGAAGATCTCTGGGAGAAGGAAATGGCAACCCACTCCAGTATTCTTGCCTGGAGAATCCCATGGACGGAGGAGCCTAGTGGGCTGCAGTCCACGGAGTCGCAGAGTTGGACATGACTGAGGGACGGGATTTCGAAGGGACTTCACTCTCTCTGTCTCTCTGTAAGGGATTAGCCCCACCCAGGACTTCATTTATCTTGTTCAATCACTAAGTCGTGTCTGGCTCTTTGTGACCCCATGGGCTGCAGCTCACCAGGCTTCCCTGTCCTTCACCATCTCTGGGAGTTTGCTCGAATTCATGTCCACTGAGTCAATAATGCCATCCAACCTTCTCATCCTCTGTTACCTCCTTCTCCTCCTGCCCTATCAGGGTCTTTTCCAAGAGTTAGGTCTTTGCATCAGGTGGCCAGAGTATTGGAGCTTCAACATCAGCATGAGTCCTTCCAATGAATATTCAGGTTTGATTTCCTTTAGGATTGACTGGTTTGATTTCTTTGTTGTCCAACAGACTCTCAAGAGTCGTCTCCAGCACCACAGTTTGAAAGCATCAATTCTTTGGCACTCAGCTTTTTTTATGGTCCAAATTTCACATCTATACATGACTTATTACTCTAGGTCTGAATTTCTCAGACTTTAACCTGTGTCACAATCACCTGAGCAGCTTACTGAGACATGACTGGGCTCTACCCCTGGAGTTTTTGGTTCAGTAAATCTGGGGTGACCTCAAGAGCTTATATGTCTAACAAGTTCCTGGGTGATACTGATGCTACTGGTCAGGACCACTGTGCACTGAAGGGTTAACTCAGCTTTCAATCCAGTGTCTGGGCTGTCCAAATCTAGCACACTCCAAAGAAAGGTTTGCCTGGCTCCTGGGAGACAGCCCCTAAACCCTTGGAATATCCTGTTTGATAAGAGTATTTTTGCTTATCTGGGAGCCAGGGGCCTCTTGGGATAGCCTCTGAAGGGGCTGGAGACAAGTAACTAAGGTCAGCCATGTGGGTGGTCAGTAGCTTCCATGAAACACCAGACACCAAGACTTGGCCGAACTTCCTGGTTGGCAGTGCTTCATGCAGCTGGAAACTGCGTTTCTGGGGTGGCAACTCATTGTTGCCGGGAGAATTAGGTGCTGTTTCCGTGACTCCACTGGGAGAGGTCAGTGGAAGTTGGCAGCTGGTCTCTCCTGGACTCCGCCTGTGCACTTTTATGCTTTGCTGACTTTGCATCCTTCCACAATAACGATTATAACCATGAAGATAACAGCTTTGCCAAGTTCTGTGTCCTAGGGAATGACTGAACCGAACGGTGGTTTTGAGGACGCCAGCGACAACCAGAGAGCCACTGCTCCACGCTGTGGGATTAACCTCGCTAGGGTTTAGGCTTTGGGGGGCCCCTCACCAGTGAAGGGCCTGACGGACATCTTTGTGGAATGCTCTGGGAGGCTGTGAACTGCCTGGAAGCCTGGGTGTTGCTTTGGGGGTAACCCTGAAAGGTCTTTGTGGGTCACTGGGCCCCAGTCTTCCCATCTGTAAATAGGGTTTTGGAGCATTTCTTTTCTTCCTGGGGTGGGGAGTGATGAGTTCCCCTTATGGCAAAGCTGCTGAAGAATATGCTGGGCTGTGGGCAGGGGCAATTTATTTCGTGGTCCTCCGACTTCTGGTAGCCAGCTCTGCCCACTACAGCCTTACTCACCTGAGCCAGACGCTGGGTGCTGGGTTCACAGGTTTCAGTAGATCCAGCCACTCGGTGCTGCACCTCCTGAGCCCACCCTCAGGGCAGTGACCCACTTTTCACAGTCCTTGGACTCTCCCTGCCCCATCCTGCCCTGGCTTGCAACCAGGTCCTTAAGGGAATTCCTGGGCAGTCCAGTGGTTCGGACTCCGGGCTTCCACTGCAGGGGGCACAGGTTCGATCCCTAGGAGGGTAACTAAGATCCTGCAAGCTGCAGGGTGTGGCTGGCCGGCGGGGGTGTTGGGGAGGGAACAAAAAGAGCTAACTAATCCAGGGAAGAAGGCCCCTTAGTGGCCGCTGGTTATGTGGCTTTATTCACAGACTCAGTGCTTGCTGAGGTTGGCAGGAAAGAACATTTGGGACCAGGCTGGGCCTGGAGATGAGGGTGGCTGGGAGGCCATGCATGGGTCGGATGGGCAAGCTCACAGGAGGGAACCTGTGCTAGGCCAGGCCTGTGGGGGGTGGGGGGCGGAGGCAGGCAGCATGCGGGAGGCTTGGCTAGATCCGAGGGAGCAGATCTATCCAGGTGGTGTCTGTGAGCCAGGGAGGGAGGGTCTGAGGGCTTCTCCAGGGCAGGGGCTGGACAGCAGGCACCCCTGCCCCTCACTCCCAGGGAAATGACTTAGTGGGACAGTCGGGATGCTTGGTGCTCCCTCCTCCTGCTGCCTCAGGGCTTGACGTGCGACTGGCCACACCGGTCCCCTCCGGTGTCATTGTCCCGCTGATGCTTGGACATTTGCCTTGGGGGTGACCCACACAAGGACACCTTGGAGAGTGTTCGAGGGCCCAGCGGAGTGCGCTGTGCCTGGGGATGGAGGGGACGCCTAGGAGGCAGGGACACTCCTTTGAGCCAAGCTTTTCTGCCAGTAGTTGGTGTCAGTTCCCTGCTGGCAGGGGCTCCCACCCCCCACTTGATCCAGGAAAGCTCCTGGGGCCAAGGAGGACCGCTTGGTTAAACCTCCTTTCTCCTGGCCGGCTCTCCTGGCCCTGCATGGACTTCCTGCCTGAACACAAACAAGGAATCCAAAGCCCGGATACCCCCTCCCAGGCTTTCTTCCTGGTGAAGAGCCTATTCCCACCCAGAAGGGAACACAAGAACCAGTTCCCTGGGTTCCCCAGTTTGGAAAGTTGGTGGGGTCTCCCACCAACTGGTTGTACAGGAAGGTGACCTAGGGGCCCCAGAAGCCTGGAGGGGGGCCCCCTCCCCGAGCAGGGCCGTGGGTATGAGGTCACCGCCCTTGCCCGCTTTCTATGGGGGCCTGCCAGGGTGGAGGGATGCAGGTGGGAGGGCCATCAGCACTGGCGGGAGGGGGTGCGGTGCACAGAGCCGGGGCGCTTGGGGATCTTGCGCCAGCGACGTTTGTCCCAGCGGCAGAGCAGCAGCAGGCGGAAGGTGTCCCGGAAGGCTTTGTTGCAGAGCGCGTAGCACATGGGGTTGATGGTGCTGTTGACATAGCACAGCCAGTAGCCCAGCTCCCACAGGGTCTCGGGGACACAGTCCTTGCAGAAGGTGGACACCAGCACCATGATGTTGTACGGCGTCCAGGTGAGGATGAAGGCCAGCAGGATGGCGCTCAGGGTCCGAGCCGCCTTCTTCTCCTTGACCAGCGAGAAGGTCTTCCGCTTGGCCAGCTGCTCCTTCCCACGGGGCTTCTGGCCCTTGCCCGCCCGCTCGCGCCCCTTCCGGGTCGGCCTCTTGACCGTATTCGGGGAGCTCCGGGGCGGCTGCTTGGTGGGGGCCTGCGCCTCGGGGTCCACCATGGGCATCTTGATCACCACCTGGAGCCAGGCTCCTCACCCTCCGAGGAGGTGAGGGACTCCATGGAGCCTTCGTCCTCCTCCTCTTCCTCCTTCCAGCTGTAGGCCTGGAGCAGCCGGGGGGTCCGGCAGCAGCGGCAGCAGCGCCCTGGAGGGGTCTCTGGGGAGCCTTCGGCCCCCGGCTGGGACCGCTCTGAGCTGCTGCTGCTGCCGCCCCCCTTCCCCGGTGTCTCCGAGCCCTGCAGGGCCGCCAGCTCCCGGGCCCGGTTCTCTGTCTCCCGGTAGATGCGCCAGTAGAGGGTGCACATGACTGTGACGGGGAGGTAGAAGGCGGCCATGGCCGTGCCAAAGGTGATGATGGGCTGCGAGAGGAACTGGATGTAGCACTGCCCGGCCAGCACCGTCCGCTCTCCTACCAGGTACTGCCAGAAGAGGATGGCTGGGGCCCAGAGCACGAACGAGACCAGCCAGGCCAGGCCGATCATCAGGGCTGCCCGGCGGGGTGTGCGCTTGGCGCGGTAGCTCAGGGGCCGGGTCACCGAGAAGTAGCGGTCAAAGCTGATGAGCAGCAGGTTCATGACCGAGGCGTTGCTGGCCACATAGTCCAGGGCCAACCAGAGGTCGCAGGCCAGTGTGCCCAGAGCCCAGTGGCCCATGAGCAGATACGTGGTGTAGAGGTTCATGGAGAAGGTACCGATGATGAGGTCAGCACAGGCCAGGCTCAGCAGGAAGTAGTTGTTGACCGTCTTGAGCTCTGTGTTGACCTTGAAAGAGATGAGCACCAGCAGGTTGCCTGTCACCGTGGCCAGTGACAGGAGGCCCGTGGTGATCCCGATGAAGGCCACTTGCCAGGGACCCTTTCCCGGTGCCAGGACAGTGATGTTGGGGCTGACGGCAGGTGGCGCTGAGGTATTCATGGTGGCTGGGTGGAGTCGGGGAGGCAGCCCCTTCCTCTAATCACAGGACGGGGCTTCCTCAGGGGCCGGTCATCACCTGAAAAGAGAGGACATGTGCTTGGGCTGTGCTCCCAACACCTTCTGTTCCGGGCTCTGAGAGATGTCCTACAGCCCAACCCAAGCACATGTCCTCTCTTTTCAGGTGATGACCGGCCCCTGAGGAAGCCCCGTCCTGTGATTAGAGGAAGGGGCTGCCTCCCCGACTCCACCCAGCCACCATGAATACCTCAGCGCCACCTGCCGTCAGCCCCAACATCACTGTCCTGGCACCGGGAAAGGGTCCCTGGCAAGTGGCCTTCATCGGGATCACCACGGGCCTCCTGTCACTGGCCACGGTGACAGGCAACCTGCTGGTGCTCATCTCTTTCAAGGTCAACACAGAGCTCAAGACAGTCAACAACTACTTCCTGCTGAGCCTGGCCTGTGCTGACCTCATCATCGGTACCTTCTCCATGAACCTCTACACCACGTATCTGCTCATGGGCCACTGGGCTCTGGGCACACTGGCCTGCGACCTCTGGTTGGCCCTGGACTATGTGGCCAGCAACGCCTCGGTCATGAACCTGCTGCTCATCAGCTTTGACCGCTACTTCTCGGTGACCCGGCCCCTGAGCTACCGCGCCAAGCGCACACCCCGCCGGGCAGCCCTGATGATCGGCCTGGCCTGGCTGGTCTCGTTCGTGCTCTGGGCCCCAGCCATACCACTTGCCAGGGACCCTTTCCCGGTGCCAGGACAGTGATGTTGGGGCTGACGGCAGGTGGCGCTGAGGTATTCATGGTGGCTGGGTGGAGTCGGGGAGGCAGCCCCTTCCTCTAATCACAGGACGGGGCTTCCTCAGGGGCCGGTCATCACCTGAAAAGAGAGGACATGTGCTTGGGTTGGGCTGTAGGACATCTCTCAGAGCCCGGAACAGAAGGTGTTGGGAGCACAGCCTCTGCCCTCTCAGAGCGGCAGCCAGACAGTCACACCATCCTCACTGGCACCCACGCCTGGCCACTTACCATGCACTTTCCCAGCCACGAATGGATTTACCAGCGGCCTGAGCGGGAGGGGATGGCTTTGGCATCCAGAGATCTGAGTCCCCATTCCAGCTTCACCATTCAGACTTCGAGCCTCAATTTTCTCATCGGGAAATTGCCGCTAATGCTTGTTGAGCTTAACTCATGCGGCAGGAGTGGGGAGACTGGCTTTGTACATACGACTGCCACATTTTCAAAGCATTTCAGTCAATTTTATTAAAGCTTTCATTTTCTGAGTAGTTACTACATGCCAGACACAGGGCTAAGTGCTTAATTGAATTACCTAATTTAATTGTTGAACATTCCAGACTTCCCTGGTAGTCAAGTGGTTAAGAATCCACCTGCCAATGCAAGGGACATGGGTTCGATCCCTGGGGAGAGAGGGGCACTAAGCCCACGCACCACAACGAGAGAAGCCTGTGCAGCTGCAGCGAAGACTCAGCACAGCCAAATATATATATATATGTCGAGCGTCTGTAGCAGGAAGGTCTCTTATGACCCCTGTTTCAGCAAGGCAACCGTCGCTTCACCTGGCTCTATGGCCAGGCCATGGCGACACAGGTGGTATGTGATCAGAACTGACTTCCCTCGCTCACTCTCAGAGCACGTGAAGATCCAGCGGGATTCTTCCGTGAAGTAGGGAGTCATGGGAAGGCGGAGGCAGGGGTCTGCAGAGAGGAGAGAGGCAAAGATACAAGCAAAGGGGCGTGGCGGATGCGCGCATGCGCAGTTTGGGGTTGGAGCAAACCCTTATGAAGGCTTCTGGGGAAGTTGAGCCAGGCCCAGACGCTCGCCGGGTGATGGAAAATCTGGAGTAAAAGCAGGCAGCATGGGCGAGGGCCTCGGCTCCCAGGTAGGTGGGAGTTTGGTGACGATGTGGTGTGCGAGGCCACAGCTCAGTGGAGGGCAGCAAGGGGAACAGGAAGACCCCCCAGACTTTTGCCTGAAGCTGGAGTCCAGCTGGGCACTAAGGGTGGGTAGAGAGAGAGCCGTGACTCAGCGACCGCTGGCCGCGCAGAGGCCCAGCCGCTCAGCCCCCGCCTTGCTTGGATGTTCTTGCTCAGGGATCAGGCATCCTTCTGTTGGCTGAAGAGACTGGGTCTCCTCCTACCTTCAGGGCCAGTATCGTTGGAAAAATTCCAAGGGAGAGACGTTGGGCAGTGACCCAGCCAGCCCTGGTGGTGCTGGGGACCTGGCCTGTGGCGAGGAGACTGGAGTCTGTGAGAGGTCACTGGTGAGGGATGCCTTGGTGCTGCGTGGCTAGGGGTGTCTGTGTGACAGCAACTCTCAGGATGGGGAATTCAGAGTGTGGCGGAGCAAGAAAGGCTGTGGCTATCGGTGCTCTTGGGTCTGGGGCAATTTGCACGTGAGGGGGCACAAGGGGAGGTCCTGGCTGAAGAACCTGGGCTCTGGAGTCAGACTGTCTGCATTTGAATCCAGGTCATACCATGGACTGGGTGTGTGGTCTCCTCTGGCGATGCCACTGCTATATGCCTGGGTTTCCTTCGTTGACAAATGGTAATAATGCCTGTCCCTAGCTAATGCTTGAGGAATTATTGCCTGGCTTAAAGAATCAATAGATGTCAAGTGCTTAGAACAGCCCTGGTCCATGGTTCCCATGAGCACAGCGGCGGTAGCAACAAGGGCTCCCTCCTGCCCAGGAGTGTCTGCTTCTTTGATGAAAATTTCTAATATTATGGGGAATTCACTGGTGCTTCAGCAGTTGGGGCTCTGCACTTCCTCCACAGGGGGCATAGGTTCATACCTGACCCCTGGTTGAGGGACTAATATCCCGCATGCCACGTGGCATGGCCTCCCCGCAAAAGTCTATGATAACAGCAACTAACAATTACAGTGGTCACTGCTATTAGTTAGCATGCCTGAGGGCCAGTCACACTCAGAGCGCCTAGGTATCCTTTTTCACTTAACCTTAACCAGGAATCTATGACCTAAGGATTGTTTTTCTTTCCATTTCACAGATGAAGAAACTGAGGCTGAGAAAAACACAAGAATTTGTACAAGATCACACAGCTAAGGTGGAACCAGGATTTGAGCCCAGGCAGTAAGTTCCAATGAAACTTTATTTATAAAACTGATGGTCAGGTGGTCCAGTGGCTAAGCTCCATGCTCCCAATGCAGGGGTCTTGGGTTTGATCCCTGGTCAGGGAACTAGATTCCACCTGCCACAGCTAAGACCCTGTAGCTAAATATACTACACTACATTTATTTAGTGTAGCTAAATAAATAAATAAATAAATAAAAATATAAAAAAAACCCTGGTTGTTGGCTTAGGAGCCATAGTTTGCCACTTTGAACTAAAATTATTACGCTAAAATATGATTTATCTTGCTTACTGAGATCTGTTGCAACCTCA
Source organism: Madoqua kirkii (assembly GCA_006408675.1). Classification (NCBI taxonomy): domain Eukaryota; kingdom Metazoa; phylum Chordata; class Mammalia; order Artiodactyla; family Bovidae; genus Madoqua; species Madoqua kirkii. Next base: position 42,461 of record SJYC01132695.1, read on the forward strand.
TCCCTTAATGGAAGTCAGGCAGGAGGGTGGGATTAGAATGTAGGTGCTTGGGCTTTTCCCTGTGAGGTCACTGGTGGAAATTACCCTTGACAGGTAACCCTGAACAACTGTGATCCCTTTGATCGTCTAGACTCAGTGTTGTTTGTGCCTGTTGCAGAAATGGAGCAACTGAGGCCCAGAGAAAAAAGAAAAAGATATTGTGTAGTCTAAGGTCTCCTGGCTCCTAGACTAGGTGCTGGCATCCACATCCCAAGCCTGGGTGCCTCGGGGGCAGCTCTGTAGCCTCCAGCGGCTCCCTGGGACAAGACCTGCAAAGACTGCACAGGAGAGAAGCTTATAGGCCTAAGCTTTCAGGCCCGTACACTCTGCAACTGCAGGGGCGTGACCAAGCGCTCTGCCATTGTACTTGGTCCTCACACCGCACCAGGGTTAGGACTAGGTGGGATGACTGAGGCACTTGCTTTGCATGCAGAATTTAAGTAGATGCCCCAAACTCAGTCATCAAGAAAGTAACATTTTAACGTGACATTTAAAGAATAGAAATCAATGCAAAACATCCATCATACACACAATGTTAAACTGAGACAGGATCCAACCCTGCATCTGCACGAACACCTCATTGTCCACGCCTCGCCCTAATCCTGCTGGCCCTGGTTCTGACCAAACTTGATTTACAAAAACAGGCCGCCTGTGGGCTGTAATTTGCTGTTTGATTTTCAAAACTATTACATTACAATATTATTTATCTTGACTAGTGAGGTATTTTTGTACCCACTCCTTAAATTTTGCTCCAAGGCGAGCACCTCACTCGCCTCACCCTAATTCCTGCATTGCTCATCACAGCCCTGGGTTTGAATCTCCACGCTGTCCCTTCCTAGCTGTGTGATCATCAGCAATGACTTAACCTTTCCTTCCCTGTAGCCCTGCCTCCCTCAACTGTTGGGGATACATGCATGTTCAGTTGAGTCCAGCTCTTCGTGACCCCATGGACTGTAGCCAGGCTCCTCTGTCCATGGAATTTTCCAGGCAAGAATACTGGAGTGGCTTGCCATTTCTTCCTCCTGGGGATCTTCCTGGCCTAGGCATGGAACCCGCGTCTCTTGGGTCTCCTTCACTGGCAGGCAGATGCGCCACCTGGGAAGCCTGCTGATAAGAATGTGCTGTGCTCTGCTCAGTTGCTTCAGTTGTGTCCAATAAGAATAATAGTTTCCAAAGTGCTTGGCACTGAAATGACACTCAGTCAACAGCCCCTGCTCTTATTCCTGACTCCTCATTCTGGTCCACTGACTCTCATCTGACTGTCCCCTGCCCTTTCCTGTCCAGATCCTGGCAGAGCCCATCTCTGGTCCCCAGACTGCTCATTTGTCCAGTGGAGGAGTGGGACCAGCCTGACATCTGGGGAGATTTTACAGGATCCTAAAACCAAGATTCCAAGATGGCTTGAAAGCACAGGAGAGAAATAGCTAAGAACATCCTCACCTGGAAAATGGACCAAGTCCCGGAGGGGAGGCTGCAGGGGCTGAAGGCTCACTTAGCTTCTCTCAGCCCTGGACCTGCAGGCTTCAAGGCCATGTTTTTTCCATTTAACCGACCCTCTGTGCCCCACCTATGAGATGTGAGGGCTTCCCTTCAGGGACAGCTAGGGGAAAAGAGAAGGGCAGAGGTTCTGGGGAACTGGACCCTGATTCTTGCCACTAGCTGAACCTTCTGAGCCCTTGGGATGCGGCCCAGGAAGAGAGCTGTCTGTGACTTTATCTTTCCTCTACAATCAGAAGCGAGGGTCCTCCCCCAAACCCCTCTTGGACTGTAATTTGCTCCAGAGAAGGTTCCTGGAGGCCTGCCCTAGTCCCTGCTGTATGACCTCCTTAACTCCTTACTGGGGGCAATCTTCAACAAGGTAAAGCCTCTTCAAGGCTACTGGTGGTCAGCAAGATGAAGGCTGAGAAAGAATGTGGCTTCCAGTAACTGTGGGTGATTTCCCTGTGGGGAATTCCCTTGGGCTGAAAGTCTGGGTGCCAGGGTTCAGCAGCAGCTCCAAAATTTCTACAGGGGAGGGACTTAGGGTTAGCCCTCTGGTTGAAAGGGGTGTGTGTGTGGTGGAAGCTGTATTGCATAGCATATTCTGTGAAAACATCCATGGGAATGGGGTGGTTGGTTAGTGGGGATCGCAGGGGCTGGGGGGAAGACTCCCCAAGGAAGTCCCTGCATTGTCTTTGCTTCAAGCCCCATCTCTGCACTTATCTTGCTGGGTGACCTTGGGTAAGTTCTAGTCCCGAGCTGGTACCTTTCTGTAGGATAAGTGTGTGTGAGAGTGTGCACTGCTGAGTGAGAATAAGAAACTGGAGTGGGGGTGGGACTTCTCTGGTGGTCCAGCGGTTGAGGCTCTGCACTTCCAAGGCGGGGGCACGGGTTTGATCCTGGCCGGGGAACTAAGATCCCACATGCCTCACAGCACAGCCAAAAATTAAACAAAAAGAGAAATGATGAGGGTCTTTATGGGGATGGATTGGGACATCTTCTGAGGGTGTCTAGGGTAGAAGAAGGTAGAAAGGAAACAGGAGGCACTTTTCTGCCCAGAACTGTGGCTTCCTGATAAAGGTCTTTGGGAGCTTTTAATAATATTAATATTATCATAGCAACTGATATTTACAGGCTGCTTACTATAAGCAGACATGGCTCTAAGCATTACATAACATGATTTAATTGATCTGTTACAAATTCTTGGGAAATAGGTTCTATTATCTTCAATTGGCAAGAGGACCAGTGAGGCTTTAACCTGATAGCTCATCACTGATGCAATCAGGATTTGACTTAGGTGGTGTGCTGCA
>SJYC01132698.1:0-46508 GCA_006408675.1 Madoqua kirkii
AACCAGGGTCTCCCACAATGGAGGCAGACACTTTAACATCTGAGCCACCAGGGAATACCTGCTTGAGGCAGTTAGACAAGCATAAAGAACTCTACAGATATTTCCTGTGCTGTCTAATGCTTACTACTTTGTTGGTGCCTAATCATAGTTAAGTTTGATGTGGCAGCAAAGCAAAGGTCTCCCTCCCCCGTAATAAAGTAGCTCAGTAAAAGAGGGGATTAAAGCTTATTTGTTATAATCCTTAACACCACCAAACCTCCACTTTCATAATGCAAGTTTATTGTCTCTAGTGGTTCACTGGTGCTTTAGCAAAGGTGGCTAGTATGCAGATAGTTATTGCAGTTTCCACTTTTAATAGGCATGTGTGGAGGGGCTGTGTTCCTGAGGGGTAAACCACTTGGCCTCTTTTGAGTCTCAGTTCCTTCATCTAAAATCAGGGCGGATCTGGGTGATTCTAGCTTCAGATATTCTGATCTACCTTTGGAGGAGAAATGTCAAATGGCATTCCATGTATGCAGAATCTAAAAGGACATGATGTGATGCAAATAAGCTTATAAAGCAGAAACAGATTCATAGAGAACAAGCTGGTTGCTGGAGGGGAAGGATGGGGGAAGAGATAGTAAGTTTGGGATGGATATGTACACACTGCCATCTTTAAAATGGATAACCAAAAAGGACCTACTGTATAGCACATGGAACTCTACTCAATGCTATATGGCACTTGGACAGGAGCAGAGTTTCAAGAAGAATGGATACAAGTGTATGTATGGCCAAGTCCAGCTGAACTATCACCATCAGTTGCTGTCCACCTGAAACTATCACAACATTGTTAATGGACTATACCCCAATGTAAAATAAAAAGTTTAAAAAATAAAAATAATCTATTTCTTAAAATTCAGTTTAATTCAGTCACTCAGTCATGTCCGACTCTTTGCGACCCCATGGACTGCACCACGCCAGGCTTCCCTGTCTTATCACCAACTCGTGGAGCTTGTTAATGGACTGTACTCCAATATAAAATTAAAACTTTAAAAAATAAAAAGAATCTGTCTGTTAAAGTTAGGCATCTCCAATAATTCTAAAAGTGCTTTTCATTTAAGTCATTTGTTTAGAATTTGAGGGGAAATGGGTCACACAGATCGGTAGTTATGGAGAAAATTTGGAGAAGGAAATGGCAACCCCCTTCAGTATTCTTGCCTGGAGAATCCCATGGACAGAGAAGCCTGGCAGGCTACACTCCATGGGATCAAAAGAGTTGGACATGATTTAGAACTAAACCACCACATGGGGAAAATGAGTAACATACCACATATAGCTTACTTATTTCTAAAGACTTACAATAAGTTCAGGAGAAGCACTACCAGTATATGATTTGCCTTTGATTCAGTATTTTTTTTTTTCCTAAGGTCATCAGTGTAGGCATTTATTTTCCCCAGACAGAAGAGTCAGTGTGGCATCAGTTTAATTAGCACAAACATGTTGACTGAGAAGTTGTCTATTTGGCAGTTCTGTTACGTTGGTTTTGAAACAAGGGACTAAAATTTAAGCTGAAAGAATCCTACTTTATACATCAATGCTGTTATTGTTCAGTCGCTTAGTTGTGTCCGACTCTTTGCAACCCTCTGGACTATAGCATGCAGGGCTTCCCTGTCCTTCACCAGCACCCAGAGCTTGCTCAAACTCATGTCCATTGAGTCGGTGATGTCATTAAGCCATCTCATCCTCTGTCGTCCCCTTCTCTTTGCACAGAGTTGGATGTGTGACTAGACAACAACAATTCAGCCCAGAGCAATAGTGGAACAGCAGGTTTCCTGCTAAGGGGCAGCTTTAGTTTCTCTGAGTCCTAATGGAATGAGAGAATGACAGGAAGTGGGCATGGCTGACTGATAGGTGGAGAGGTCAGGTCAAACCCCTTCCCAGCTCTGGCCGCCTGAACACAGGCTGCCCAGCTAAGGCTTCAGAATCGGTGGCCAGATCCGAATCGCCTTGGCTTCTCTGATGTGCACTGCTGGGTGCCACTTGCCTTCATCCTCCCCCAGAGCCAAGTGTGACAGTGGGCATGGGGCTGGCCCTGGGAGCCGGGGCTGAGACCATGGAGCCCCGCTCCCATCTCCACACCGAGGATGGTGCAGGGCTGGGCCAACGCAGCCTTTGTTTAGCCCCAAGGGGACTGTTGGTTCCCTGGGCAAAGATGAGGCAGCAACAGGGAAAGTACCCTTTCCTCAGTTGATGGGGTAAGAGCTGGCAGAACACAGTGTCCCTGGGGAGGGAGTAGAGGATCCGGGGCAGAGGTGGATCGAGGTGCCAAGTCAGCGGGAGGGAAGCGTGAGCTGGCCAGCCAGGGGAGAAGGGGAGAGGCGGGAGCCACTCCAGCCTTGGCTGCCAACCATTAGGATGGGGATGGCCTTCAAGGGGCCTTTTCTAGCCTTTGTTCTGTAAAGAACTGGAGTGCTTGTCACACGGGGCCCAGCACTGGCGCCGGTGACGCAATGTAGGAGACACCGGAGAAGCTCGACAGGTTTGGTTTCCAAAGTGAAGACAGCCTTGGTTTTGAGCAATGCTTTGAAGATTTGCTCATGAACTTGATGCTTCAGGCTGGAGTTTTCTTATTACCTCATTCTTTATCTATTCCCAAATTATTTAAAACATATGTACATATATATGTATATATGTACATATACATATATATATATAGACCAATATAGATAATGATAACAATAAGTAGATATTTGGATTATTTTTTCTGATTATAAAAATACATATTGTAAAAAATGTGAAATGTATATATACTCAAAGTCATAGAGGGGAGAATTTAAAATCACTCATGAAGTAAGAGATAATTTTAAAGATTTGGCATTTAGTTTGCTAGTGTTAGCCTTTTGTGTTTATATAAATACATATATGTACTGCTGCTGCTGCTGCTGCTAAGTTGCTTCAGTTGTGTCCAACTCTGTGCGATCCCAGAGACGGCAGCCCACCAGGCTCCCCCGTCCCTGGGATTCTCCATAGCACTTTCACAGCATCATCTTTCAGGATTTGAAATAGCTCAACTGAAAGCTATAGTTCATGGGGTCACAAAGAGTCAGACACGACTTAGGGACTAAACAACAACAGCGAACAGCTTTAATTCAGAATTCCCTGGTAAAGAGTCTGGTACTAGGTGTATTAGTTACCTAAGGCTACCATTAAAAAGTTCCACAAATTGGGTGGCTTAAAATAATGAAAATTTATTCTCCCCCAATTCCAAGGCTAGAAATTCAAAATCAAGGTGTCATTAGTATTGGTTCCCTATAAGGGCTGGGAGCCACTTCCATGTTTCTTGTATCTTCACATCATCTTCTCTTTGTTTTTCCTCCTTAAAAAAAAACAAAACAATTTTATTTATTGATTCTGGCTCTGCTGGTTCTTAGTTGCGGTGTGCAAGATTTTTTAGTTGTAGTATGTGGGATCTTTAGTAATTGCAGCATATGGAATCTGATTCCCTGACCAGGGATCAAACCCAGGCCCCCTGTACTGGGACCACAGAGTCTTATTCACTGGACCACCGGGAAGTCCCTCATCTTCTTTTTGTGCCTCCAAATTTCACTTTTTTTCAAAGACACCAGTCAGACTGGATTAGAGTCTACCCTAATCACCTCATCTTAACATGATCATCTGCAAAGACCTATTTCCAAATAGGGTCACATTCACAGATCCTGGGAGTTGGGACTCCAGCATCTTTGTGGGGCACTGTTTGGGCCTATAACAGGAGCCTGATGGGCTGCCATCAATGGGGTTGCACAGAGTTGGACACAACTGAAGCAACTTAGCAGCAGCAGCAAGGCTGTCACTGGGCAAGGAGCAGAGGTGTGTGGCTGGTCTGCGCTTGCCAGGCCTCCCAGAAGGCAGCTGGCAGAAGTGCCACAGTGCAAGGTGCAAGGTCTACCCATGGGCCCTGCAGGGAGGGAAGCTGAGTGTTGCCAACAAGTGGAGAGTGGCTCCATCTCTCAGGAGCTGTGTTCCATGAGGCAAGTGCTCAGGACTGTTGTAAAAATCAGCATGCCCATCTACTGATAGAGAGGGACCATTCACAGGGAGGGTGACGCCTGGGTCTACATGATCTGCACATTCTCCTCCTCCAGGCAAACGTGCAGCTGTGCAGACAGTGAGTTTGTCTGTTTCAGGTAACATAGCTTGGTCTCCATCTCCATCTCCATCTCAAGGGGAGTCTTGCTCACAGGGGGGAGTGCTGCCAGGATTCCTGGGGAGAGCCTGGAGGGGCTGCTCATAATTTCTCCCTGCTAATCTCGAGTGGACCAGACACGCTTCTAAGAGACATTTTTTCCCCTTTTTATGAGATATTCCTGGAAACTTTCCTTTTGATAAACTGACTCTGAAGAATTCAGCTTTGATTCAGTTCCTGTAGATTTCATCATTTAGTGCTGTTGTTATTCTCTCCTTCTTCATTTCCTGGTTCTTGGAGTACCTCACTATAGTCCCCAACTACACACACACAGCCTTCCTGAGAATATGTTTGCCTTAATTAATTCTCTCTTTAAGAATAAATGGAACCCAACCTTCTGACTGTGGTATTTTATTCAGTGCCCGTCTTGGACAAGGTCTGCTTCTTCTCTTTCACAAATAGGGGCCAACCAGACAAGCTCATCAATATCCATGCAAGCAGGCTCTAAGCCGAGCTGGCCCATGTGTGAATGGCCAGGAGGGGCTGGTCTTTGCTGAGATGTGAAGCCAAGTTGGAGGGAACTCAGTTGTGGCCAAAGAATTAAGGAAGTGCTGTAAAAATTCTCTTCTTTAGGACCAGGGGCATTTGTAGCTCCTGGAAAAAAAAAAAAAAACAGCCTGGAGTTTCTCTTGTGCCATGTAAAATGTTCAAATAGATAACTGATGTCAATTATACCTCAAGAAAGCTGGAAAAAAATAAGTAAAAAGAAATGAAATACAGTAAGTCTCCTACACATGAATGAGTTCCATTCCAAGAGCATGTTTGTAAGTCCAGTTTGTTCCTAAGTCCAACAAAGTCAGCCTAGGGACCCAACTGATACAATCGGTTATACAGTACTGTACTGTAACAGGTTTATAAAACTTTAAACACAAATAACACAGAAAAAAACAAACAAGCACAAAAAATAAAGAAAACATTTTTAATCTTACAGTACAGTACCTGGAAAAGTTCAGTAGTACAGTACAGCTGTTGGCATAAAGGGGCTGGCATTGAGTGAACAAGCAGGAAGAGTTACTGACTGGAGGAGGAAGAGGAGGTGTGATATGATCAAGCTGAAGGATAATTAGCAATAGGAGATGGAGGGCAAACTGAAATTTCACTCACATCTGATGATGATGGAACACACGTTCACATCTTTGAAAGTTCTCAAGATTTGTATGTAGGGGACTTACGGTATTAAAAAAAATAGATTGTTCGTTTTTCTAAGTGACAAGATAACTATAAATAAATAATAAAAGGAAGTCTTATCCCAAGATCAGTAATATACATCTCTATTAATTATTAAAATATAATAATTTGGGGATAAGCAAGTATTCATAGAAACAATCACGCCCTAACTTAAAAAATCACTTTAAAATCAGCCATCAAAATGACTAGTTGAGATCATGGAAATAAATAACTAAATAATTTCTTACTAAATATGAAGTGATCCCTTTCATCTAGCTTCTGTTTCATCCAGGTCTTAATAAGAGTGAACATTTCAATCTTTACTATCTTGCTGAATATAATTAGCAACTGATTCCTGCTCTGTAGTCAGACTAATTTCCCATTTATATCTCTGACACCTCCCGACAGCCTACTTGACTTGCCTGACACATTTTCAAGGTATTAGGAGGACTCCTACAAAAGAGAGATTTCTTGTCCTTACTATTTGAGGATATGAATAGGTTTTTGGGAGGCTCAACATTTGGATAGAATCTCTGGCAAAAAAAAGGGTGAAAAAGACATTAAAATAGAAGTATCACTGATTTTTAAAATAAGACTACCTTAAAGAAGCTCCCTCAGATACTGGTATACTTAAAGATTTATTTTAAGGTGTGTCTATGATGTTTCTGTTTAACAGCAGAATCTGTATAGCAGAGAAAGATTCCCTTCATCCTGCCCCAGAGAAATGGCAAATTCTATGACCAAGACAAAGGATGCAGAACCAAGAAGCCATGGCAATTAGAAATAAGAATCTGTATGAGCTCACCGGGGAAGAGACTAACAAAGCACTGTGAAATAGCAAACAAAAAGGCATGGACATGAAGAACATGGGCTTTTGAGTCATGCAGTGCTGCATTTGAGGCCATACCAGTTGTGGAACTTGTTCTGTTGTCCTGTCTAGGTAGGAAAGCAGATTTGAAGCCCCATCTACTATTGAATATAACCCCCAGTCTAGCCCAGCTAAGGGCCAGGCTGAGTACTCAAGAGTTGCATGGCCCATCCTACCATCCGACCTGAGCAGAGAACCAAGTCAGGAGCTCTGCCCACATGCAAAACCAAGCCAGTGTCCTTCTCTGGTCAGAGAACTCAGTGGACAGTTTTGCCTGATTCAAGTCCCTCGCCAATAAGCTATGCCATCCTTGGAACCTGTTCTGCCACCCCACCCAGAAAGGGAAGCAGGTTCATTGTATATTCTTGTCATGAGAATAGCCCACAGTCCCACCTAACCAGAAGGGTTAACTAGAGCATCTTGGAGACTGTATGGCCCACCATTCAACCCAGCTTGCAGTGGTATCCAAGCTGATAGCCCAACCAGTGAGTGGCTGGGTTGTAGGATAGACATGCTGCTGCTGCTGCTGCTGCTAAGTCGCTTCAGTCGTGTCCAACTCTGTGCGACCCCATAGACAGCAGCCCACCAGCCTCCCCTGTCCCTAGGATTCTCCAGGCAAGAGTACTGGAGTGGACTGTCATTTCCTTCTCCGTAGGATAGACGGAAAGCTATAAAATATCATCAAATCATAAAAAAAGACAGAAATATAAGTGAGGAACAAAGAATCTACAAAACAGCCAGAAAACATTTAACAGATGGGGAAAAGTAAGTCCCTTCCTACCAATAATTACTTTAAATATAGATGGAGTAAATTCTCCAATGAAAGACACAGAATGGCTGATAGATTAAAAAAACAAGATCTAAAGGAGATAAACCAATTAAGAAGATATAACAATTGTACATATTTATGCATCCAACATTAGAGCATCTGTATAAATCAAAAGCTAACAGAACTAAAAGGAGAAATAAACAGTAACATAATTATAGGTAGAAACTCTAATACCTCACTCTCAGCAATAAATAATCATCCAGATAGGTAATCAATAAGAAAACAGTGGATTTTAACAGCACTATAGGCCCAATAGACAACATTCCCAACAGTAGCAGAATACCCATTTTTCTTAAGTACACACAGAACATTTTCTAGAGTATGTTAGGTCACAAAGCAAATCTTAGCAAATTTAAGAAAACTGAAATCATACCAACTGTCTTTTCCAATCACAAGAGTATGAAACTAGAAATAATAGCTGAAGGAAAGCCAGAAAACTTACAAATACATGGAAATTAAACTAGAGTCCTGAACAACCAATAAATCAAAGAAGAAATCAAAAGAGAAATTTTAAAATATCTTGAGACAAATGAAAATGGAAACACATGTAACAAAATTATAGGATATAGCAAAAGAATTTCTAAGAGGGAGTTTACAGTGATAAATGCACACATTAAAGGGGGAAATCAATTTGAGAAACTAAATTTATACCTCAAGGATGAAGAAAAAGAACAAACTAAGCCCACTTGATACAAAGAACTGACTTATTGAGAAAGACCCTGATACTGGGAAAGACTGAAGGCAGGAGGAGAAGGAACGACAGAGGATGAGATGATTGGATAGCATCACCGACCCAATGGACATGAGTTTAAGCAAGCTCCGGGAGCTGGTGATGGACAAGGAGGCCTGGCATGTGGCAGTGCATGAGGTCACAAAGAATCAGACATGACTGAGTGACTGAACTGCTGCTGCTGCACTACTGAAGCCCAAAATTAGCAGAAGGAAGGAAGTAATAAAAATTAGAGCAGAAATAAAAGAAACAGAGGACAGGAAAATAATAGAGAAGATAGGCAAAAAAAGAATTGTTTTTTGAAAAAATAACCCAAATTATTAAACTTTTAGCAAGACTAATCAAGAAGAGAGAAGAGCCAAATAAATACGGTTATAAACAAAAAAGGAGACATTACAACTAACACCACAGAAATACAACGAATCATGAGACTACTATGAAGAACTATACCCCCCAAAAATTGGACAACCTAGAAGAAATGGATAAATTCCTAGAAACATACAACCTGCCAAGATTAAATCATGAAGACTAGAAAATCTAAACAGATCAATAGCAAGCAAGGATTGAATCAGTAATCAAAATTTCCAACAAAGAAAAGTCCAGGACCAGATGGTTACACAGGTGAACTTCATCAAAAGTCAAAGAAGAATTAACACCAATCTTTCTCAAAGTTTTCCTCAAAAACAATCAAGGAAGAGAGAATACTCCCACACTCATTTTAAGAGACCAGAATTAACCTGATACAAAGCCATACAAGGACACTACAACAAATAAAAACTACAAGCCAATATCTCTGATGAATATAGATGCAAAAAATCTCAACAAAATACTGGCAAACTGTAATTTAACACCACATTAAAAGACTCATACACCATGATCAAGTGAGATTTATCTCCGCTCTGCAAGGCTGGTTCAACATACATGAATCAGTGAAAGTGATATACCACATTAATATAGAATGAAAGATAAAAAATCATATGATCATTTCAGTTGATGCAGCAAAAGCATCTGACAAAATACAAAATCTTCTCAAATAAAAACTCCAAACAGAGTACAGAAGGAATACATGCCAACATAATAAAGGTCATATATGACAAGTCCAGAGCTAACATCAAATTCAGTGGTAAAAGGTTGACAGCTTTTCCTCTAAGAATTAGGAACAAGCCAAGAATGCCCACTCTCACTCTCATACTCGACATGGTACTAGAATTCCTAGCCAGAGCAATCAGTCAAGGGAAAGAAATGAAAAGCATCTGAATCATAAACGAAGAAGTAAAATTATTTCTATAGTTTTATATATAGAAAATCTTGAACACCACTAAAAAGTGTTATAACTCATCAGTGAATTCAGTAAAACTGCAGTACCCAAAATCAAAATACAATATTCAGTATCATTTCTATACACTAATAATGAATTATCTGAAAAAGAAATAAGGAAAACAAACCCACTTACAGTAGCATCAAAAACAAAATACTTATGGATAAATTTAACTAAGTAGGTAAAAGATTTCTACCCTAAAAACGGTAAGATATTGATGAAATAAATTGAATACATGAGTAAATTGAATACATGAATAAATTGAATACATGAATAAATTGAAAGATATTCTGTGTCCACGGAGTAAAATAATTAATACCGCTAAAATGTCCATATGAACCAAAGCCATCTACAATGCCAACCCTATAAAGATTCCAATGACACTTTTTATAGAAAACACAATTCTAAAATTTGTTTGAAAGCACAAAGACCCTGATTATATAAACAGTATATACCCTGTCTCTTATACACATCTAAAGAAATAAGGAAAACAAACCCACTTACAGTAGCATCAAAAACAAAATACTTATGGATAAATTTAACTAAGTAGGTAAAAGATTTCTACCCTAAAAACGGTAAGATATTGATGAAATAAATTGAATACATGAGTAAATTGAATACATGAATAAATTGAATACATGAATAAATTGAAAGATATTCTGTGTCCACGGAGTAAAATAATTAATACCGCTAAAATGTCCATATGAACCAAAGCCATCTACAATGCCAACCCTATAAAGATTCCAATGACACTTTTTATAGAAAACACAATTCTAAAATTTGTTTGAAAGCACAAAGACCCTGAATAGCCAAAGCAATGCTGAGAAATAAGAATAATGCTAGAGGCATCATATTTTGTGATTTCAAACTATACTACAAAGCTACAATAATCAAACTGCTTGATACTGACATGAAAACAGATCCACAGACCAATGAAACAGAATTGAAAGCCCAGAAATAAGCCCATGCATGTATGATCGACTAATACTGGATGAGGGTTCCAATACTTAATAAGGGTAGTCTCTTCAATAAATGGTGCTAGAAAAACTAGATATTCACATGAAAAGGAATGACACCAGACCCCTATCTTACACCATTCACAAAAATCATGCTGAAATATATTCTGCTTAGATGTAAGACTTGAAACTGTAAAACTAGAAGAAAGAATAGGGGGAAAGTTCTTGTATTGGTCTTGGCAATGATTTTTTGGTTATGAAACTGAAAGCACAAGCAACAAAAGCAAAAATAAGTAAGTGGAACTACATCACACTAGAATGTTCCTGCACAGCTGAAGAAATAATCAAGAAAATGAAAGAGCAATCTATGGAATGGGTGGAAATATTTGCAACGTATATATCTGATAAGGAGTTAATATAAGGAACTCAATCAGCTCAATAGCATAAAATCAATAATCCAATTTAAAGATGGGCAGATAATCTGAAGGGCTTTCCTGGTGGCTCAGCAGTAAAGAAACTGCCTGCCAGTGTGGGAGACACAAGAGATGTGGGTTTGATCCTAGAGTTGGGAAGATCCCCTGGAGAAGGAAATGGCAGCCCGCTCCAGTATTCTTGCCTGGAAAATCCCATGGACAGAGAAGCCTGGCGTTGCAAGAGTTGGACACAGCTTAGCAACTAAACAACAGCACAGAGAATCTGAACAGGCATTTTTCCAGAGAAGGCATGTAGATGGCAAGTGGGTATATGAAAATGTGCTCGACATCACTAATCACCAGTGAAATGCAAATCAAAATCATAATGAGAATGGTTTCACACCTGCCAGAATGACTATTAGCAAAAAGACAAAAGATGACAAGTGTCGGCAAGGATGTGGAGAAAAGAGAACCCATTTTCACTGCTGTTGGAAATATAAATCGGTGCAAACCAGTATGGAAAGCATTATGGTGGTTCCTCAAAAAATTAAAAGTAGAGCTACGGTATGATTTAGTGGTTTTCACTTCTGGGTATATATCCAGAGGAAATGAAATTATTACCTCAAAGAGATATCTACACTCCAGTGTTCATTGCAGCATTATTTATTAATACAATAGCCAAGACATAGAAACAACCTAAGTGTTCATTGATTAATGAACAGATAAAGAAAATGTAGTATATATAACAAAATATTATTTAACCAGAAAAGGAAAGAAATCTTGCCGTTTAGGAGACATGGATGGGCCTTTAGGGCATTATGCTAAGTAAAATAAGTCAGACAGATACAGACAAATACTCTATGATCTCACTTATATGTGGAACATTAAACAAAAAAATCAAACCCATAGAAACAGAGAACATATTTGTGGTTGCCAGAGGCAGCAGGTGGAGGTAGAGGTGGTCAAAAGGTACAAATTTCTAGTTACAAGATAAGTAGGTAGGTTCTGGGGATGTAATGTACAGCCTGGTGTCTACAGTTAGAACTATTGCATTATATATTTGAAAGTTTGAGAGAGGAGATTTTAAAAATTCTCATCATAAAAATTATAACTATGAAGTGATTAATGCTAATTAAACTTATTATAGTAATCATTTTGCAATATATATGTATATCAATGCAGGAGACCTGGGTTTGATGCCTGGGTCAGGAAGATTCCCTGGAGAAGGAAAGGGCAGCCCATTCCAGTATTCTTGCCTGGAAAATCCCATGGACAGAGGAGCCTGGTAGGCTGCAGTCCGTGGGGTCACGATCCTATGGTTGTGGGACTCAACTCAACAGGATCTTGCTTTGTGTGAACATTTTAAACCCTCAATGTCTTTACAGCTTCTCTGACTCTTCACATATTCCTTCTTTCTGTTATATAAACAGTATATACCTAGCCTTCATCTCCACTTGCATGTCTAAATAGCCAAGTCAAATTTAACGTTTCTGAAGCTGAGTTCCTGAAATTCTACCCCTAATCTGCCCTAGCCACAATTTCCCCCGTCCCGGGTAAAGGCAATTCAATTCTTTCTGGTACTTTTGTGGAAAAGCCTGGAATTACTCAACTCTTTTTTTATCTCAAATACTCCGTACCCAGTCCATGAATATATTGTGTAAGCTTTGCTTCCCAAATATGTCTAGAATCCAACATTTCTCTCTCTGCTTTTACCACAGCCACACTGGTGCAGGTACCCACCTTATCTCTGGGGACTACCTCAATGGCTCCAGACAGACTCCTGCTTCCACCTACACTCATTATGGTTATTCTCAACATAGCCTGACTGGCAATTATGGACATTATTCTGGGCATGGAATTCTCCAGGCAAGAACACTGGAGTGGGTAGCCATTCCCTTCTCCAGAGGATCTTCCCAACTCAGGGACTGAACCTGGATTTCTTGCACTACAGACAGATTCTTTATCATCTGAGCCACCAGGGAAGCCCTACCTGACTGTATCTGTGATCAAATAAGGCAGATCATAACCCTTCCATTGATCAAAATTCCATTTCCCCCAGAGTAAAATCTGTATATGTTGGAGTCTTAGATGTATTTGTCTGTTACACTATTGTTGTTTTTGGTTCCCTGCGGTGTTTTTTCTGGGAGGTGACAGTGGCCTGCAGGGATAGAGATGAAGATGGGCAGAAAGACAAGAGTGATGAAACAGGGTAAAGGAAAAAAGTATGCGGCCAAATCTAACGAATAACTTCTAACTAATACTTCTTAGCTTAGAAAGTCCTCCCTTCTGCAATTTGGTGAATATTCAGTTGAGATTTTCATGTGCTTTTTAAAAAAAATTAATTCATTCATTAGGCTTTGTTGGGTCTTAGTTGCAGCATGATCTTCCATCTTCATTGTGGTATGTGGGTTCTTTAGTTGCAGCATATGGGGTCTAGTTCCTTGAACAGGGGTTAAACCCAGGCCCTCTGCACGGGGACCATGGAGTTTAACCACTGCACCAGCAGGGCAGACACATGTGCTTCTCTGTTACAAGCTAAAGTTTTTTTTGGTCTGCTGTTACCATGTCTAAGATGCAAGGATCTCATGAACCCTTTGCTTCCAATGAGTCAAAAGACTTAAGAGAAGAGAAGTGGGGGCAGGGTAGGGAGGGTCATTTTTCCTTTTGATGCCAGCCTATCTTTGTTTGCTAAATAAATCAGTATTTCACTGACTATCAACTTATTCTTTAGATCTATACAGAATCAAGAAAACTTAAGCAATTAATATTTATTAATCAATAATTATCTTCCTTTAGCCAGAGTCAAGATAAACAATCTGTAACCACTGACTTTTAGAAGCATAGTCAACAAAAATACTAAAATTTATCAGTTCATTTTGAACACTACCAGTATTTGATCAATAGAAAGATTTATCATATTTTCACTACTTTCAGAAGCCCCACATTGAAATCCTAATTAATTTTAGTGAGTGAATGAGTAAGTGAGTGAGTGCTCAATCATGTCTAACTCTTTGTGATCCCATGGACTGTAGCCCACAAGGCTTCTCTGTCCATGAATTTTTCCTGAGAAGAATACTGTTAGTGGGTTGCCATTTCCTCCTCCAGGGGATCGTCCTGACCCAGGGATGGGCCCCACTTCTCCTGCATTCTCCTGCATTGCAGGCAGATTCTTTACTGCTGAGCCACTGGGAAAGCTCCAGTTAATTTTAGTAGACCCTCCAAAATACATAAAGAATTCCTTCCAACTCTCAAATTACAAACTCACTGACTATAAGAGAGATTTAGGAGAAAAGTGACCATACTATCGACACTTATTTACTTTAAATGGCACTTATTTACTTTAAAAAATGTAACTGGAGGGAGAAAACATTTTTAACAACATGCTAAGCAGCATAGCATTATTCAATTAAGATGATATCCTTATAAATCAGAAAGCTCTTTAACAGACTGAAAGTACAGCATTTCCCACGCAAATGAGAAATTAAAAATAGATATTCAAACAGGATTCTTTAGTTATCTCAACACCAATTAGTGATACACTGCTTAATTTACATGTAAGCTGAGTTTGGGGGCATATAACTATATATTGCTTGGCATTAGGTTTTTGATACTTTGGGAAAATGGGAATTTTTGCATATCTTTGGGCAATTGGCTGCACAGATGGAAAACAGTATCACAGATGCAACCATGCTATGTGCCCTACCTGAAAGGAAAGGAGCACTCAAAGTCAGTCTTAACCCCACCAAAGGCTCAACTGAGGTCCTTAGTTACACTTGGTTTTATCCAGAATGGCTTGTCCAAACAAGTTCATAGGTCAAGGCTGGATCCAAAATTCTTCTCAATTTAGACAAAATCTTTTATCAATTTTTACCTTTCACTGGGCACCACCAACTTAAGGAACAGAAGATAGAAAGATCTGTACAAATTAGAATTTCTTTTACTTTATTTTAGGTTTCTCTGTCTTAAGTATTCTACCTTCTAGGGTTCAGAGAACAAGAACATTAATTCTACATCAGGAAGACTGATCAGAGGCTCTCCCCACCTTGCCTTGCCTCTTCTGGACCTGCCATATTTACTCTCCTTCCTGTGAGTATGCATGTGTGTGGCTAAGTCACTTCAGTCGTGTCCAACTCTGTGCAACCCTATGGACTATAGCCTGCCAGAGTCCTCTGTCCATGGGATTTTCCAAGCAAGAAGACTGGAGTGGACTTGCCATTTCCTCCTCCAGGGGATCTTCCCAACCCAGGGATCAAACCTGTGTCTCTTATATCTCCTGCACTGGTAGGCAGGTTCTTTATCACTAGTGTCTCCTGGGAAGCCCTCTTTCCTTCTTGAATATCCACCCAAGGTAAGTCACAGCTCAGCTGGGGCTCTCAGGGGTCCTTGATGGACCACCTGATGACAGCTAGGCCTGCACCATTCTTCAGGTCAGCATCACTGAGAGCCCACCTAGGAGAATTCACATGACACCATCTTCCTACCCCTTCTTGGTCTACTCCATGTCTTAGTGAAACCAGCCTCAAATCTCACACCTGGGAAGGGCTTCCTTCCAAACCCAGAGGTCCCTGTGCTCTGTGATCTCCAGGTTATGGATAAAGATTTCTTTTTTTTAAGGTAACTGACACCAGTAAGCCTCTTGGTGGCTCATCTCTATCCTTATGTGTCTTTTAGCCAGCCTTCTACATGCCAAGACATCAATCCCCACTCTCATTGGGATGAATTTTTTAAAAACCATCTCCATATGGAACCTTGTCAGTGTCACCACCTTGAGCCCTGCGGCTGCTTACGATACCCAGGGACATCCCAAGTCTGATTCCTTCCCTCCCGCCTGCCTCAGTCTCAATCCTCTTTCCCTTTTTTACTTCAGTGACTTTTTATGTGCTGGGAACTGTTAGAGCTCTTATTTAATTCATTTTTAATGAAAAAATTTTAACGTGATGCCATATTATTTGCTTCAAGTTTTTTCTTTCTTTTTTTTTTTGTTGTGAAGAAATAAAACATTACTACTAGAGATGAAGTCCCTGTTTATTCCTCTTTCCCAACCTCCAATTCTCAACCTCCACTTCTTGGTGACTGGAAGTTGGTGTACATCCTTTCTGTTTGTGTTGTTGCATCTTTACAACTTCTGTGTACATACACATATTTTAAAGAGCTTATAGTATTATTTCCCTTATGTATTTAACAAAAGATTCTTCTTATATAGTTTATTTTGGCTGTGCTGGGTCTTTGTTGCTGAGTAGGCTTTTCTCTAGTTGTGGGTTACTCTGCTGTTGTGATGCGTGGGCTTCTCATTGCAGTGGCTTCTCTTTCTGCAGAGCACGGCTCTAGGGTGCACTGACTTCAGTAGTTATGGCTCATCGGCTCAGTAGTTGGGGCTCCCAGGCTCTAGAGCACAGGCTCAGCAATTGTGGCGCATGATTAGTTGCTCCAAGGCATGTGGAATCTTCCCAGACCAGGAATCAAACCCGTGTCCCCTGCATTGGCAGGTGGATTCTTTACCACTGAGCCCCTACAAAGCCCTGTTTCTCTTACTTTCAAATTTTGCATTATGTCATACCGCACATCACCTTTCAACATGGTTTTCCTTTCATCAAATACACTCTCAAGATTTATCCATGTTGATGCACATAGATCTAGTGAATAATTTTAACTGCTTTGTACTAATCTATTATACAAAATACCTCAGTTTTAACCTCATTTTCCTATTAAGGGACACATAGTTTGCTTTCCTTTTTAATTACTATAATAGTAGTGTTGCAGTACAGACCCTGATTTGTCTCCCTATGCATACATTCAATACCTCAAGAGTTTATAACTAGATTTGGGATGGCTGGTTCAAAAACAGCACATGTACTGGACTTTCAATAGATATTACCTATTATAATTAGCTGTTCTCATTTGTACTCTGACTTACAGAGTGACTTCTTATCTCTCCAATATGTTTTAAAGAATCGTATGATTTTCTTTAAATTTTGATATGATGGGCATGAAAACTTCATTGCTCTAATTTTGAGCTCCCTGATTCCTGGAGAGGTGAGCATCTTTCACACATGTACTGGTCACTACATCTTCTTCAGAAAATTGTCTATATCTTTTGCCATTTTCCCCTATGGGGTTTCTTTCTTTCTTTTTTTTAAAAAAAATCTATTTTGGATACAAATCTTTGGTCAGTTATGGAGGCTTAAAAATTATTTCTGAAATGGACTTGCATTTTAACCTTAGTTTTGGTGACTTGTTCTTATGAACTTTACATTTTATTTGGTTTAATTTACCAACTATTTTTTAAAAGATGTTTTCTGGATACTTCTGCTTTAAGAATGTCAAGATAGGGTCCTCTATTTTCCACTAAAAGTCTTAAGGTTTTACTTTTATTTTGGCCTTTAATTCATGTTGAGTATATTATTGCATATGAAGTGAACCAGAAGTTCACTTTTATTTTTTCAAAACAAGCCAATTTTCAAGGGAAAAAACTAAGCAGAGCACTCCCGCTTCAGGTAATGGTGGGCTAGGTCCCACTAACCCACAGAAGTTAATTAGAAAATCTGGAAGATGAAAATAAAACCTGCTTGAACACACTACAGAGCTCTACCATGATAGTAAAGAATTACTAGGATAAGAAAAAAAAAAAAAAAAGAATTAGGATCTGGGAAAAAAGGGAGACTCTGTGAGCAGAGCATGCATTTTGGGCCACTTTCCCCAAGAGGTATTTGCTTGTTGTGAGATGGAAAAACTGAGAAGCTAAGAATTAAGCTATAATTTTGCCAGCCTTGAGCATGAGAGGGATTGGTATTCAGGCCTGCCAAGTAGGGAGACTAGCGAGGGAAGTAACTAGTGATGGGAGACTCCCATCACTTTGGCATGGGACCACAATAAGCCTATGTCCTGGATGAACCATATGTAGGCTCTTTTAAGAATTTCAACTCAACTACAATTTCTATCAAACATTAGAATTTTCTTCCCTCTCATTATGTACTTTGACTATGTGTGTGGGTATTAATGGGCTTCCCAGGTAACCTAGTGGTAAAGAACCTGCCTGCCAATGCAGGAGATATAAGAGATGTGGGTTCAATTGCTGGATCAGGAAGACCACCTGGAGGAGTACATGGCAACCAACTCCAATATTCGCCTGGAGAATCCCATGGACAGAGTAGCCATAGGGTCACAAAGAATTGGACATGACTGAAGCGACTTAGCACGCATGCACACACGTACATTTAATATAAATTTACATAACTGTAACCTTGCTTACCTGATTTGGCTATGTATTATTTCTGCTGGCTCTTTCTTATGTTGCCTCCATTTGTGCATATTTTGAGTATGTTTTTGTTTGTTCAATTTTACTGTACGATCATAGTTTTCTAGAACATCATCTAGGTAAATTCTCTGAGCTCATAAAGAAGGTGAGTTCCTACAGAAAGAGATTTTCACTTGTTTCTGTCTATTGTTCTGGAGTACTTCAAGAATGGGAACTGCTGCTGCTGCTAAGTTGTTTCAGTTGTGTCCGACTCTGCCCACCAGGCTTCCCCGTCCCTGGGATTCTCCAGGCAAGAATACTGGAGTGGGTTGCCATTTCCTTCTCCAATGCATGAAAGTGGAAAGTGAAAACTGAAAGTGAAGTCGCTCAGTTGTGTCCAACTCTTTGTGATCCCATGGACTGCAGCCTACCAGGCTCCTCTGTCCATGGGATTTTCAAGGCGAGAGTACTGGAGTGGGGTGCTTTTGGCTTCTCCGAAGAAGGGAAACATTCTACACTAAAACTTCAGTAAATCTCAGATTGAGATTTTCTTCGACCATCTAGGTAGTGTGAATTTGTGGTGAAAATTTGTATAAAGACCTGACTTGTCTGTGGTTACAAACACTGAGGAAGGATTGTTTCCCATGTGATTTTATCATTACAAGATCGGTCATTTTCTTTGAAATTCCTTGGGGTAGGAGGGTAAGTTTATTTTTAGTTTGTCCTTATTTTAAGGGTGTAATCTTTGGAGAAGGCAATGGCACCCTATTCCAGTACTCTGGCCTGGAAAATCCCATGGACGGAGGAGCCTGGTGGGCTGCAGTTCATGGGGTCACTAAGAGTCGACATGACTGAGCGACTTCACTTTCACTTTTCACTTTCATGCACTGGAGAAGGAAATGGCAACCCACTCCAGTATTCTTGCTTGGAGAATCCCAGGGACGGGGGAGCCTGGCGGGCTGCCGTCTCTGGGGTTGCACAGGGTCAGACACGACTGAAGCGACTTAGCAGCAATCTCTGAGGTCTCAGTTTTATGATGGAGGACTTCTATTAAACTTCTAATATTTGAATGGGCTGCAACCTGTGTCCTATACTCCACAGCCAAGAAGGAAATAAAAATTAAACATTCAAGTTCATCTTATTTAGCAAATATGCTCAACATAAAGGGGAAGCATCTGTTTCCCTTCCTGAGTTTCTCTCTTTACTTGGTTTTTGGTTTGAGGGCTTCTTATTTTCTTGCCACTTCACTGATTCATTTAAAATTTTATATTAAAATTGTTTTCAATTGAGAACAAGATGGCGGAGGAGTAGGTGGACGTGGAGTACATCTCTCTCCGCGGATATATCAGGAATACACCTTCAGACACAGAAATGCATGCAGAACACCAGCTGAGAGCAGACAGGAGTACCTGACCAGTGGAAAAGAATACATAGAACCATGCAAAACTCTGTAGGCAGAACAAAGGAACTAGGGGAAAACAGGAGTGGTACTAGGACTGGACCTGCCCTCGGTGGGTGGGGGAACTGAAGCAGGGATCCGATCCCCACATCAGGACAGTTGTCTGAGTCAGAGGAGAAACATTTAAGGTTGAGAGTGAAACAGCTGATCTGTGGCAGCCTACACGGAATGAAAATCAGACAGTCTTTGCTGCAGCCATACATACCCCAGACAGCAATGCAGGTCCCCAGGAAGGCACAGCCACCGAGAGCTGGAGTTTAGGGATTGTGGAGCAATCCTAGGGCGAGGGCTGCTGTTGACTGTGGAGAGATGGACTGAGGGGATGTGAGGGACGAGACTGTGGTGGCAAATGCTTGTGGAGGAAAGCCAGGCAGCCAGGAAAGCAAGGTAATACTGCTGAGTCATGCATAGAGGGTGGGGCCATCACTATAGCTTCTCTCCCCTACAAGCCAGCTTTGGCAGCTGAACAATAGACAGTCTGGCCCATCAATTGCCTGAGGCACTGAACTACAGAGTAGGGCCCCACCCAGGGTGCCCTTTTAAGTGCCTGACCAGATGAATAACAGAGAAGGACCCCAGGCAAGGGAGCCCTCTAAGTGCCTAAATGGGCGGAGCTATGGAGAAACACTGGCCAAAGAGGCCTTCTGATTGCCAGCTACGTACCAGAGGCTGGAAAAAAGACTCTGATGGGGCCATAACTCCTGCAGCGGAGGCAGTCCATGTCCCTGCACACTTGGCACCACCAGGGTCCCCGCAAGCCAAGCAGCTGCACCACCTTCATGCTCAACTCTCACTGGGGCAGAGCTGCCACAGTCAAGAAAAAGACTTGTGTCTGCACACGCAGAGTTGCTTGGTTGTGTCCAGAACTCTTTGCAGCCCTATAGACTATGGCTTGCCAGGCTTCTCTGTCAGGGAGTGGGGTTCTCCAAGCAAGAATACTGGAGCATATTGGCCAATACTGATTGTCATTCCCTTCTAGAACACTATATTTTTTTCTCCCCTAGCTACCAACTCCCCTGAGTACCTGGTGCTGCCAGAACCCCTGTGACCCAAGCAGTTGCACCACCTCCACACCTGGCCCTCGCAGAGCCACACCCAAGTCCTCCAGGGAAGCCTCAGGAGCAAACACCAGTGGACGATTCACATGCAGAGGTGGAAATGAAATCACAATTGAAACCCAGGGGCAGTGTGGCTAAGGAAGAAGACCCAAAACCTTCCCACCAGCTGTACAAGCTACAGATTAAACCCACACGATCAACCAGGCAGACTATGTCTATGAAATATATAAAAAGTCATTGAGAGCTCCCACAAAAGAAAAACGCACTAGTTCTGATAGCTGCAGACATTGGAGGCAAGACCACATTGGAGTAGGACCAGATGAGAATTTGAGCTGCCCCCACAGCAGGTCCAGAGATCAGCACAATGTCTGAGGGCATTCTAGGGGTGAGGTGGACTGTGACTCCCAGTGAAAGGACTCTGACAGCAGTGACTCAAGAAAAACATTTTTTATTCTTATGTTTTGACTTGTTCTGTAGATTCTTTTGGATTTTTTTTCTCCCCCTCTCCCATTGTAGTTGTCAATTTTATTGGCACTGTGAAATCTAATTAAGCTTTTGAGCTTTTTTTCCTCAGTCACATCTTTTTTTATTATTGTTATAAACTTCTGCCTCTATGTTGGGCTTTTGCAGTTCTGTGGAGTCTTCCTTTTGTAAAATTTTCTTTTCTCTTTTTTAATTTTAATTTTTAAGCTTATTATTATTTTTCTACATTTATTCCTTTGTTTGTTATCCTATTGTTCTTTTCCCCTTGTAGTTAATCTTTAGCGTATACAAATCTTCATCTACCTCTATGTAACTTAGCATATCTGTTCTTTCTTTCTTTTCTTTCTTTCCTTTCCTCTCAACATATTTGTTAGTTTTATTTTCATTGCTTTATTCCCCAGTTGGCATCTTGCTTTAGTTTTCTTTTCCAGCTTGTGCTTTAGTTAATTTTCTTCTAATAGATATAATTTTTGGTTTCCCTTGTTCGCCGGGTCAATTCGTTGTACTTTATTTTTGTTGGACTGTTTTGATTTTGCTTATGTGTGTATATGTTTATGTGTATATTCAGTCACACTTTTTATTGTTGCTATAAACCCCTGCTTCTATGGTGGGCTTTTGCAGTTCTGTGAAGTTTTTCTTTTTCTTTTTTTTTTTCTTTTTTCTTTCTTCTTCAGTTTTTTTTCTTTTTTTTATAATTTAAATTTTAAGTTTTTAAAACCTATTATATTTTTCTACCTTTATTTCTTTGTTTGCTTTTCCTACTGTTCTTTTCCCCTTGCAGTTAATCTTTAATGTATATAAAGCTTCTCTATCTGCTGCTACTGCTGCTAAGTCACTTCAGTCGTGTCTGACTGTGTGACACCACAGACAGCAGCCCACCAGGCTCCCCCATCCCTGGGATTCTCCAGGCAAGAATACTGGAGTGGGTTGCCATTTCCTTCTCCAATGCATGAAAGTGAAAGTGAAGTCATTCAGTCACACCTGACTCTTAGCAACCCCATGGACTGCAGCCTACCAGTCTCCTCCGTCCATGGGATTCTCCAGGCAAGAGTACTGGAGTGGGTTGCCATTGCCTTCTCCGAAAGCTTCTCCATCTACCTCTATTTAACTCTGCATACCTATTCTTTCTTTCCTTTCTTCTCAACATATTTGTTGGTTTTGTTTTCATTGCTTTATTCCTCACTTGGCACCTTACTTTAATTTTGTTTTCCATTTTGTGCTTTAGTTACTTTTGTTCTTAACTGGTAGATATAATTTTTGGTTTCCTTTGTTCACTAGGTCAATCTATTGTACTTTATTTTTGTTGGACTGATTTGATTTTGCATATGGATGTACATGTATATGTGTATATTCCACTATTTTAATTATTATTTGCCTGATTTTGTAACTGCCATTTGTCTAGGGTTCATCTTTGGCTTCTTGTTTTTGGATATTTGTTTTCATCTCGCTTAATACACTCACAAACCACTTGTGGAATTTTTATTCCTGGCCAGAATCAGATATTGATAACACAAATGACTGCAAACAAAACCATAAAATAATTGAAATTCTTACACTTTGAGAAAAACTTCTACATTTATTTCTTAGAAATATTTCCAAAATATTTGTTTTGCATTTTTTGATGAAAAGTCAAACCTTCTGGAAAGCAAGATATTTGTTCTTAAATTGTGTATCTATCTCTCAAAGCCAATGTAGTTTTTAATTTGATGAAATGAAAGAAAGTAGATTAAAAAAGTTAACATTTGTTGATCACTAACAAGATAGTAGGGCATAGGAGCATAATTAACCCAATAATACTTAAATATTTGTCATGGGGGAATTTGGGGCTGTTTCTGAGTCTAATGGAAAACATATTTTTCTCTTTAATATGGAGCTGCCCACATTTTGGAATCTTCTCATTTTGATACACATTTTTATAGTTTCAAGAGAATCCCCTTCAACTAGATTTGCCATATTTTCTTGGATTAAGTAATTTTGTTTGAAGTGAGGGCCATGACTATTTTGCTTTTTTCAGTTTTGGATACAGTGTGGCATCCTGTGAAAGCCATCTCACTAGTTTGCTTTTTGTCCTTTGTTTTGCTTTTTTAGTGCAGACCTCAAATTGATTTTTGCATATAAATAGTAACTTTTATGTTTGCATATATGTGATAGAGCTTTGCCAATTACCTGTATAAAAAGAACTCTGCCCCATGTTGGTGGTAGTGGTTTAGTATCTAAGTTGTGCCTGATTTTTTGCAACCCCATGAACTGTAGCCCTTCAGGCTCCTCTATCTGTGGGATTTCCAGGCAGGAATACTGGAATAGGTTGCCATTTTCTTCCCCAGGGGATCTTCCCAACCTAGGGATTGAACCCTGGTCTCTTGCGTCCCCTGCCTTGCAGACAGTGTCTTTACCAACTGAGCCACCAGTTATAGCCACCAGCCAGTAACTCTGTCCCATAAAAATTAACAAATACATGACAAATGCAGATTGTCTTTATAGTTCAGTGGATTTATTAACGTGCATGTATCGATTACCTACTTGATGAAGTGCAGTGCTAGGTATGTCTACAGAAAACATCTTAGTTCTAAACAAATCAAGTCTAAAATTATGAAAATGTCTTCTGTTAGCTTATGCTTGTATTTTTTAGTCTCAAAGTCAAGAAATGTATATAGACAGACATAATTCCGAGCTCCCTATAGCACTACTGGGAAAGTTATACAGTGCCTTTCGACTAGAGAAAGTAGTAATGATTAATGGGCCTGTTTGTAGAAAAGAAAAGGAAAAAGTGTACACATTTGCTGTAACATTATGTCTCATTCACAGTGGAGATTGTCATTTAAGTCTTTGCCAAAACTGGAGTTTAATGAATATTTTTTTAGTCTAAATACAAATTTCTGTTTGTAGTTTGTGAAAAGGTGTTCCATAAAAATAAACCCTTATTTGCAATATTATGTAAATACGAAATTATGTGTTAAAACTTGCTTATTCTCCTTTCCTAGCCAAGGTATTGATATCCATTTTAAAACAAAATGGAAAAATACCCGGTTCAATATTCTCCTTCATTTTGGAGGTTCTGTACAAGTCAAAGCAGATTCTGTGTCATTTTATTTGGCCTTTGTTTGTCTCTGTTATATTTCTTTGTGTACTTTTCAGACAAATACTGGTACTCTAGATGTATTATCTTGTATTTGCAAATATGCCAATGAGAGAACTGAAATGGTCATAGTGTTTATCAGAAAAAGGAAGTGTACTTAAGATTATTTTATTTATTAAGATTTAAAGGCTTCTATATAAATGCACTGAAATAAATGCTAGTAATTTCTTGTACTCTCATTTTTTTTTTTTTTGCTTCTCATGGAAATGTTTGTACTTTTTTATCATTGTCTTTTATGAAATATAATGTTCTAAAGACCTTGTGTGATGATGTAATTATTTTGTCAGGACCTGTTTTTGGGGTTGTCTGGGGTTTTGTTGTGTTTGTGTCCCTGATTTTCAGGTGGATTATTGCTGAATACTGTGGTTGTACTAGGATTTACACTGTAAGCATGAGGTGATGACATCTACCTTTGCAGCAGTGTCAGTTAAATACATTTAGATATGACCTCATAGCTTGGACCTCAGAGGACACACAGTGACATTTAAATACTGTTCATCAAACAAGTAGTAATCTACTGTATCAAAATGAATAGTTAAGTCATTTTTGGCATAACTTTCTTCTCCCTGCACAACTTCAGTAAGCTGGTGTGTTGTAGGCAGGAATCTGAAGATCTTTAAGGAAGTCAAATCTCAGAAATACCTTGAGGCTGGATTTGCATTTGGGACCAGAGCATGAGAGCATGACTTCTGTCAATTTGAATTATTTGTGTAATGAATTCTCAGTGTTATTGTTATTAATTTTTATGGATAGTGTGACTTACTGGGATATTGTCACTATATATCACAAATAAAGCCAGTCACTAAATCATAATCATTTAGGTATTCAAATCCTGCTAAGCCAGAAAATGGAGTTTGCTTAGTCTACCCCAGGTTCCTAGCTATAGTATTAGTGTGTCCTCTGGTGAATAATCCAGCATCCTTTAATGGTTTTATATTTTTTTGTTGTCTTCATTATATTTTTCCAATTTTATTGAGATATAATTGACATATAGCACTGTCTGAGTAATGGTGTACAGCATAATGAAATAATGACCACACTAAGTTTCGCTGAACACCCATCATCTCATTTAGAGATGCAAAAGGGAAAAAAGAAAGAGTTTTCCTTGTATGGATTTAATGTTGTGGAGGTATTCTGGACCAAACTTATTTTTTTAGAAAAAGTGCTTCTTAAGGTGCACTTGATTTAAGTGACTTCAGAAAAGATAGTCTTGTATCACCCACAGATTAATACAAGAAAAATATATGGGTTGAAAAGTAAAACTTGTGTCTTTCTCAACGCATTCCTAAGATACATTTTGGTGGACCTGAATTCCATAGCTAATTTAATCTCCCCAACTCCATCAGCTGAAGTCTGTGCTCTGAAAGATCTCCAAGAAGCATCAGACATTAACTACTTTCAAGGAGTGTACTGTCCTCTGTGTAAAACTGATAGAATAGGACACTTGAAAACCCATGTATCACTGAGTCATGTCTGACTCTTTGCAACCCCATGGACTGTAGCCTGCCAGGTTCCTCTGTCCATGGGATTCTCCAGGCAAGAATACTGGAGTGGGTCACCGTGCCCTTCTCCAGGGGATCTTCCTGTCAAGTGAGGTGCTTGACTGTGCCCTCTGCAGACATCAGTTGTATAGTTCACTCATGCAATATTAGAGAGCCAACAGAGTGTCTCAAAGGAGCAACTTTTTTCCAGGTGCAGAATATTTCTTAGCCAATGAATAACCAACACGGACCTACTGTAGCGCACAGGGCACTCTGCTCAATGTTATGTGGCAGGCTGGTTTGGGGTTTGGGGGAGAATGGATACATGTTATACATGTAATGCATATGGCTGAGTCTCTCAACCTTGCACCAGAAACTGTCACAGTGTTGTTAATTGGCTATACTAAAATATAAAATAAGTTTAAAAAAAAAGCCAAAAATAGAGTATTTCTCTGCTGGAAACACTACATGTCAGAAGGATAGTGGAAATAATTGCTTTTCTGCAACTGTGGACCTTGATTTGCAGTTACCTCTTAGTAGAACTTTGTTGAAAGGTGATAGTTATAAGTGAGACTCTGGAATCAGACTGAATTGAGTTTGAATTCACAGATTCACTGTTATTAGCTGTATGCTCAGTTGCTAAGTCGTGTCTTGACTCTTGTGACCCCATGGACTGTAGCCTGCCAGGCACCTCTGTCCATGGGATTTCCCAGGCAAGAATACTGGAGGGGGTTGTCATTTCCTCCTCCAGGGGATCTTTCCAGCTCAGGGATCCAACTCATGTCTCCCATGTGTCCTGCATTAGCAGGCAGACTCTTTACCACTGAGGCACCTGGGACATTTTAGCAAAATTTTAAACCACTGTGGCCCTCGATTTCTTGGTCTCTCTATGGAGGATGAGGAACTACCCAAGGGTCATTCAAATAATTAACACGACTAATTCTCACAGAACACTTAGCTCAGTGCTGGACTCTGAGCACAAACTTGGCTTATATTAAGTCAGTATCCAGTTTTAGAGTGAAATTCTTTTCATACAGATTGTCTGGGATCATATTTTAAGAATGATACCACGCTCCTTAATTCTGCTAGGAAATGAAGTCAGTGATTGCCCTATGCATGAGAATGTATGTAAACAATTGGTAAACTGACGAAAGTACACAATTATAACTTGGCGATAATAGTCAGGAGAAGAAATGTATGGCAAATGAGAATCCGGCTTTGTTGTTATCTTAAACAGATGACGTGGCAAGCACCTGTCAAACTACTGAACTCATGGAAAGAATTCTGTAGTTTTCTCTCTCACAGCTGAAGAAGTTCAGTGTCCACTTGGACCTGAGCTCCTATTTCTCTCCTACTTGTTGGGTGTGGCTTCTTCATTTATTCTCTTCTCAGTTTCTTGGAAGAGCCTTCTTTTTCTGCCTTCCTTTCTTCCTCCCCGCTCTTTGCTCTCATCAGTAATTCACTTTCTAGGACACTTTCCAGCACTGTCCAGTGGAATATCCTGTGATGATGGAAGTGTTCTGTGATATTACTGTACGATGGTCACTAGCCACGCATGGCGGTTCAGCACTTGAGACATGGCATGTATGAGTAAGGAACTGGATTTTTAATTTTGTTCAGCTGTAAATAAGTAGCCGCATATACCAGATGATCTCTTGTATTTGCAAAACTGAGTTACATGGTCCACCAGGTGTGTGTGGAGACTCCCAGGTATCTGTGTGAGTTCATCTCTGTGTTCCCAGCGTCTAGTTCTGGGCTCAATGAATGAGTGCTTCTGTCAGGGGAGACTGTTTACCATCTAACAGAGCAGAGCCCACCGCAGCGTTACCAGTGACTGCTTCATTAGTGCACACCTTTCCTACCCTCTTACTGAATTGTGTTAAGTAGGATCGGTGCCTTATTATTAAAGGTCACTGTCAGAATTGTTTTGTTCCATCTACAGATTTACCTGAATAGAGAGGCTCATCTTTTTATCCAATATATTTGTAAATTAAAAAAATACTATTTACTAAGTTTAAAAAAATTAAAATGGATTAGTTTATAAAACCAAAAAACAGAATAGCAAAGAATTCACTGCCAAGATACTTTTTGCTTGCTAAATTAAAAAATCTAACAAGGAATGTGACAGTCATCCCTACTGTAAAATAAATGTCTCAAGGCAGAAATATGATGATGAGTTTGAGGGCAGATGCTGAAAACACCTGCTTGATTTATCAAAAGAAGGTGTTAACTTATGTCTGGAATGTTATTTCCAGTGTGCTTAGTTCATTTCCAAGGATTTGCTTCATTTACACAGTCTTTCCTCCCCTTCTTCCCTTCCTTTATCTGCTCTTCTCTTTTCTTCCACCATCACCATCGTTGTTAGAATCAGGAAACATCATGGCGGATGGTGGCTGTTAGTTTCCCTGAAGTCTTAATGAAATCCCTGGAGTACTTTTGTTCAGGCAGAACAGGGTTGCTATGGTAACCATCAGTTCAGTTCACCCTCCCCTCTATTCCTGTATCCCTTGACCTTGGATAAATGTCATTTGGCATAGGGTAACTGCAGTTTTTCAGTCTGTGTAGCAGCTTCTGGCAACCTAGTCTTTAGTCTCTCTGATCCCAATATTTTAGGCCATTTATTCAGCAGCTGCTCTGTGCCAGGCACTGGGCTGTGCTGGTGGCGTGAGAGTGAACACGACCAGGTTCCTTCCCCTGAGGGGACTACAGCCAAGTAAGGGAGATGCTTGCCATGGGCTTCTCATAGGGGCCAACCCCTTATCCCTTCATTTTTTATGTAATTTTATTTATTTTGGCTGTGCTCGGTCTTTGTTGCTATGCGGGCCTTTCCTCTAGTTGCGTCGAGTGGAGGCTGCTCTCTCGTGGTGCATGGGCTTCTCATTGCGATGGCTTCTGTTTCTGCACAACATGGGTTCTGGGGTGCATGGGCTTCAGTAGCTTCCGGGAAGGGCTGTCGTGGCTCCCAGGCTCTGGAGCACAGGCTCAATAGTTGTGGGCACACAGGCTTAGTTGCTTCTTCACATGTGGCATCTTCCTTGCACCAGAGATTGAACCCGTGTCTCCTGCATTGGCAGGCGGATTCCTTACCAGTGAGCCACCAGGGAAGCCCTGTGTATTTTATAACCTACCTGAAAACCCAGTAGAAAAGGGGGCAGAAGTCTGAGGCTACACACAGGAGGGGAGTCCCCAGAGTTCCTTCCCACAGGCTCCTCACCACTGAGGGCATGGGGGTGGGTGCTGGTGGGGAACAGGTTTGGCCACCACTGCTCCCCAGTGGGGGCGGGGAGTGCCCTGGCTGTTCTTGGGGTGCTCTTCTGAAGGACAGACAGTATGGTTGAATGGTGCCTGCTGCTCTGCACCCTTCTAGGTTCTCAGGCTGAGGACAGCAGGCTTTTCTTGTGGGGCTTTTTCTGCTTGGGTCAGTTATGTTGCTGACCGTTTTAGCACCCAGCCTGGGATATCTAATGAAGAGGCAAGTAAAGAACTCCCAGGATTCATGGCTGAGTTGTTACTTGAGTCTCTGGGTCCCCGGGGAGTTGGTCTTCCTTACCCCACCTTTCAGAATCATCCGATAGGCTTTTGTGGTTGTCGTTTGGTCATTGGTGGGAGAAGTGAATGGGATGCATTTACCCCAATTTGTCCAGCTCACAAAAAAAAGGCTCATAAAAAGGAAGATTGGGAGCTTGATGGTGTGGACGTCAGTTTGGTGGCTGTGACATTGCACTATGATTTTGCACCATGTGAGCACAGAGAGGAGAGCTGGGTAATGGGTCCATGGATCTCTGAATTATTTCTTATAACTGTCTACAATGACTTCAAAATTTTAAAATTATCATGTTTTTTGGCAGAGACCAACAAAATAATGTAAAGCAATTATCCTTCAATTAAAAATAAATTTAAATTTTTTTTTTAAATGGCAACCCACTCCAGTATTCTTGCCTGGAGAATTCCATGGACAGAGGAGCCTGGTGGGCTACAGTCCATGATGTCGCAAAGAGTTGAACATGACTGAGCAACTAACGCTACCTATATGAAAGATAATCAACTCCACTCGCAATAAGAGAGATGCAGATTCAGGTCACATCAAAGTATCAATTCCAGCCTATCAGACTGGCAAAAATCCAGAAGTTTCACCAACACTATCAGTGAGACTGTAGAGAATCAAGGACTCTCATACATAGTATACAAAGTGTCACAATCTCTGTAGGGGAATTTAGCCATAACCAGCAAAATGATGAATTTGCCCTTTGTCCCAGAAATACTTCTTTAGGCATCTTTGCTAAAGACACACCTCTACAGATGTGAAACAACAGACGTACAGGTTTATTCATGGAGGCATGAGAGTAGCAGAGGTTTGGGAGAACCCAAATGTCTGCAGGGGACAGCTGGTTGAATGGCATCAGTCACCTACTCTGCAGCCCCCTCTCCAGCCACATGAGAGAGGAGGCACAAATTCTTCATTCTGACATGTACTGATTTCCAGACTAGCAGTGTCCTCTGGGAAAAAGTAAAGCTCACACACTATCTAAAATGCTACTTTTTTGTGTCTAACAGAAGGGGAAATAAAAATTTATGCATTCTTGTTTGTGTTGTTTTTTTACTACAAAACCTAGCAGAAAAAAACCCCAGAAACTAATAAAAATGGCCTGTGGGGAGAG
The DNA here is from genome assembly GCA_006408675.1 of Madoqua kirkii. NCBI lineage: Eukaryota > Metazoa > Chordata > Mammalia > Artiodactyla > Bovidae > Madoqua > Madoqua kirkii. Next base: position 30,013 of record SJYC01132698.1, read on the forward strand.
AGTGGCAGGGGGTGGAGGGCACAGGACTGGCAGTGAGACTGAGCCTTTAATACATTTTTAAATAGTTAGGAACTGGAACTGTGTCAGTGTTTTTTATATGATCAAAAAGTCCAACTTAAAAAGCAAACCCTAAAATAGATCTTAAACAGAAACAAATTTTAAAAATTATTAGAACAAAGCAGAACAAATGTTTAATAGTTTGTCTTTCGTTAGCTGGTGATCAGCCTTAACAAGTAGATGATGATTCCTATTCGATCACTGTTTTTGCTGCATTATGTAAATGTCCCTAATGCATTTTGCAGGGTCTTATTCCTGTTTTTTGCTGAGCATTTTTCTTTTTTTGTACAATTTACTTTGCATTATTAAGGTCGTATAAAAACCTTTCTAGAAATGAATGCCTGACTTAGACTTTAACTTCGAAGTCCAATAATTTATTAAGGTTAAAAGAAAAGCTGAACAGCAAGCATTGCTTATTTTTCTAAGTCTGCTGTCTGAGGAGTTTTGCTGCATCTAGGTTACAAAAAAATATGGCATTGCTTTTATAGTCTGCTTTTGTAAGGGAAAACACTAGGCTTATTAGTATATGTTGGAGGAAATAGGAGTAATAAAAATGTTAGTAGCTATTTATCTAAATACTTCTTTTATGAGTCATTTACTGTAAGTAAGTGTTAGCTGCTCAGTCGCATCCAAGTCTTTGCGATCCCATGGACTGTAGCCCACCCGGCTCCTCTGCCCATGAAATTCTCCAGGCAAGAATACTGCAGTAGGTTGCCATTTCCTTCTCCAGGACTCCTGTAGGGGAAATTAGAATTTAGTCATTTACTGGGAGTACAGCAAATATACTTTTTTATTCTAGGCCTAGTAGCTAAAGTATAATTCCCAATCCCATTGGGAGAACAAATGGAATCATGAAACCACAGAACTTTAGATCAGGAAGGTAACTTTGAAATCAACTAGTTTATTTCTTTCATTTCCATTTATTTTATTACATATCAATTTTAAATAGGTATAAATGGAATTTACTACCCTCCCCTGGACAGTTGTGACAGCCTTCAGGCATCCCTCAGTTAGTCCACCCTAGACTCAAGACTGGGATCTTGAAAACCTGGGTCAAATCAGCTCATTTATTTACCTTCACTAACTTCCCCATTTCCCACAGTTAAGGTTAAAAGAAAAGCTGAACAGCAAGCATTGCTTATTTTTCTAAGTCTGCTGTCTGAGGAGTTTTGCTGCATCTAGGTTACAAAAAAATATGGCATTGCTTTTATAGTCTGCTTTTGTAAGGGAAAACACTAGGCTTATTAGTATATGTTGGAGGAAATAGGAGTAATAAAAATGTTAGTAGCTATTTATCTAAATACTTCTTTTATGAGTCATTTACTGTAAGTAAGTGTTAGCTGCTCAGTCGCATCCAAGTCTTTGCGATCCCATGGACTGTAGCCCACCCGGCTCCTCTGCCCATGAAATTCTCCAGGCAAGAATACTGCAGTAGGTTGCCATTTCCTTCTCCAGGACTCCTGTAGGGGAAATTAGAATTTAGTCATTTACTGGGAGTACAGCAAATATACTTTTTTATTCTAGGCCTAGTAGCTAAAGTATAATTCCCAATCCCATTGGGAGAACAAATGGAATCATGAAACCACAGAACTTTAGATCAGGAAGGTAACTTTGAAATCAACTAGTTTATTTCTTTCATTTCCATTTATTTTATTACATATCAATTTTAAATAGGTATAAATGGAATTTACTACCCTCCCCTGGACAGTTGTGACAGCCTTCAGGCATCCCTCAGTTAGTCCACCCTAGACTCAAGACTGGGATCTTGAAAACCTGGGTCAAATCAGCTCATTTATTTACCTTCACTAACTTCCCCATTTCCCACAGGACTCTTGATAAAAGTGAAAGAGGAGAGTGAAAAAGTTGGCTTAAAGCTCAACATTCAGAAAACTAAGATCATGGCATCTGGTCCCATGACTTCATGGGAAATAGATGGTGAAACAATGGAAACAGTGTCAGACTTTATTTGGGGGGGCTCCAAAATCACTGCAGATGGTGATTGCAGCCATGAAATTAAAAGACGCTTGCTCCCTGGAAGGAAAGTTATGACCAACCTAGATAGCATATTCAAAAGCAGAGACATTACTTTACCAACAAAAGTTCATCTGGTCAAGGCAATGGTTTTTCCAGTGGTTGTATATGGATGTGAGAGTTAGACTGTGTGGAGAAAGCTGAGCCCCAAAGAATTGATGCTTTTGAACTGTGGTGTTGGAGAAGACTCTTGAGAGTCCCTTGGACTGCAAGGAGATCCAACCAGTCCATTCTAAAGATCAGCCCTGGGTGTTCATTGGAAGGACTGATGCTCACGCTGAAACTCCAGTACTTTGGCCACCTCATGCGAAGAGCTGACTCATTGGAAAAGACTCTGATGCTGGAAGGGATTGCGGGCAGGAGGAGAAGGGGATGAAAGAGGATGAGATGTTTGGATGGCATCACCGACTCGGTGGACATGAGTTTGGGTGAACTCCTGGAGTTGGTGATGGACAGGGAGGCCTGGCATGCTGCAGTCATGGGGTTGCAAAGAGCTGGACACGACCGAGCGACTGAACTGAACTGAACTTCCCTGTTTCCCATAGGAGTTCAACCTGGTAGCACAGCCCTTAAGTCTTCTTGCTACTTTGGTCTGAAATCTCCTAGCCTCTAACTGACAAATTGCTTGCCTTTCTCTGCATATTTAATGTACTCTCAAATCTTTGTCCCTCTGCAATTCAGTCTCCTTTCCAAAAATGGTTTTTTCCTACGTATGTACTTGCCTCCTACTTAGCTTGGGAGGACAAGCTTAGTTGTCGTTTCCTCTGTTAGGCCTCCAGGATCCCAGGAATGAAAACAAGTTTCTCTGTTCTGTTACTGTAGCATTTTACTCTCTCTGTGGCAATACTGACTTCCATTCCTCGTTTCCTTTCCTGCCTTTTTTCCTCCCTCCCTCCCTCCCTACCTCCCTCTCTCCCTTTCATGTCTGTCTCCATTGCTTAAGAACAGACATGAATTCTTTGCAGGCAAACCCTCTGTCTTAATGCATCCTTACAGCTCTAGCCCCAGGTCTCAATCAGTGTGTGTTGAATAAATCAATACCTGTACGATGTCATAGATGGAATAATGGCCACCAGCATGCTAATTCCCAGAACCTGTGCCAAGGAACTTTGCAGGTGTGATGCTTTATTTTTTTATTTGGCTACACAGGTCTTAGTTGCAACACGCAGGATCATCCATCTTTGTTGTGGCATGCAGGATCTTTAGTTACAGCATGTGGGATCTAGTTCCCCCACCAGGGATTGAACCTGGGCCCCCTGCATTGGGAGCTCGGAGTCTTAGCCACTGGACCACCAGGGAAGTCCCTTGCAGGTGTGATTAAATTAGGCTCTTGAGATGGATAAATTTTCCTGGATTATTTGAGAGATTCAATGTAATTGCAAGTGTCCTTATAAGGAGGGGTGATGAGTCAAGGAGGCAAGTGGCCTCTGGAAATTTAAAAAGTCCAGGAGAACTACTTTGTGAGGCCAAGTATCCAGAGGGAACACACCTCTGCCAACACCTTGATTTTGGACTTCTGGCCTCTAGAAGTGTAAGAGAATAAGTTGGGGTTGTGTTAAGCCACTGAATTTGTGGTATTTGTTACATCATCAAGAGGAACTGATGTACATGCCCTGTGAATTAATAAGTCACAAACATTTTAGACTGTTAGACATACTTGAAAAACATGTCTAGTAAAGGGAATAAACAATACAGGAAAAATAAGTACAGGAGAAATGCTTAGTAATCAAGTAAAAAGTGAAGCAATTATGAGATATAATGATATATCTATTAAAGTGGCAAAAAAACCTTTAATAACTTGGAATTCTTCAGTGTCATAGAATTTATGACAGTAATGTGTTCATATTCTAATATTCCAAATAATAATGCTTGTAGTTACAGTCCCTATAATGTATATGGCGCATGTCTTGGGCTTTCCAGGTGGTGCTAGTGGTAAAGAACCTGCCTACCAATGCAGAGGATGTAGAGAGACTCGATCCCTCGATCAGGAAGATCCCCTGGAGGAGGGCACGGCAACCCACTCCAGGATTCTTGCCTGGAGAATCCCATGGACAGAGGAACCTGGTGGGCTACAGTCCATGAGGTCTCAAAGAGTTGGACATGATTGAATCGACTTAGCACACACATCCATTTATTATAGTATCTTTGGGAAAACTGCCAATTTTATTCTTAACAAAGGATAATTTCTTTCAGTTTAATAATATACATGCAAAAGCCTATTTTCAAACCCTTTCTGATTTTTTTGTACTTTTTAAAATCAAGGTGAATATCAACTGAGATGTTTCAGTCACAAGTGACAAAATAAATTAGTAAATCTAAAGCTGTTTTAAATTACCTTAAAAACTTTTTTAAAAGCATAAAATATTTTAAAAAGTCATGGTTTGAATAAATAAAAAGTCATGGTTTTGAATAAATAAAGTTGATTTATAGAAACTGAATCAAATGCTCTTGAAAAATAAGGATATTATTGGTTAATGCCACTGAAAATTTGAGAAATATCCAATGCTTCAGTTGCTCTGCCTTGTCATCAAGACTGACTTGCCACCTTTTTGGAATCGGCTCTCTCCTGAGGATTGCTCACTTCGTGGTCAAAAGGTGGCTGCCAGTACCTCCCAGAGCTGTGTTCTTCCAGGAAACATCTTGTTTGATCTCATCAGGAAAGAGAAGCCCTGAGTTTCCTTCTGATGGGGCTGTTTTAGACCTTAGGTGCCCCTAAGCTAAACACCAGGGCAAAGATGGTGAGATTTCACTGGTTGACTTAGATGGAGAATCCTCCATTCCCCTTCTCTGGGAGCTAAGAGCATTTTCACTGTTACTCAGTGGAAAAGAGATGGGTGGAACGGATGCTGGCGATAGAGTTGTAATGTTCATTGCAGAATTGAATTGATGCTTTCAAACTGTGATGCTGGATAAGACTCTTGAGGGTCCCTTGAACTGCAAGGAGATCAAACCAGTCAGTTCTAAAGGAAATCAACACTGAATGTTCGTTGGAAGGACTTAATGCTGAAGCTGAAGCTCCAATACTTTGGCCACCTGATGGGAAGAGCTGGCTTATTAGAAAAGACCCTGTTGCTGGGAAAGATTGAAGACAGGAGGAGAAGGGGACGACAGGATGAGATGGTTGGATGGCATCATCAACTCAATGGACCTAAGTTTGAGCAAACTCCAGGAGATGGTGAAAGAAGCCTGGCATGCTGCCGTCCATGGGATCGCAAAGAGTTAGACATGACAGAGCGACTGAACAACAACAAATTCATTATAGAGCGTTTGCAAAATTTGCTGGGTATTTGCCTCTACACAGAGGATGCCCAGACAAGCAGGGTCTTGCTTCTGGCAAAGCCTCATCTTCCCTGCAGGGCTCAGATCCTCTGCAGTGCCTGAGGCAGTCCCCCCATCCCATCCTGCTTCTCTGTGGGGAGACTGGGAATGGCAAAGGGTCTCTGCCATTCAAAACAATGAGGCAAAACCCACCCAGTGAGCTTTAGTTGTGGTTTTGAATGAAGGTCCTTTTTCTTTTGGTCCTGCACCTAGGCAGTGGAACATTTTAAGAGTCTCACGCTCTATTGACTGAGCTAACTAGGCACCCAATGGGACATTTTAAATCAACTGATTTTACAGTAGACATTCTCAGTGACTTACGTTCTTGAAGTCAATCCAAGGATGTGGAAATTGGCTCTGAATATTTGAGATTACTCTCAGGAGCTGATAGCCTTTAGTGTTTCCCAACAAACCGGCCCATTTCATGACGCCGTTTCTCACACGTCTATGTGAGAGGGGAACATGCCCTGGTAAAACCCAAGGGACTTGTAAAGGCTCGAGGAGAACTATTCGCCTACCTGGAGCCATCTTTCTGTTCGTTCCTTCAGCAAATAATTATCGAGCCCTGACTGTGTACTAGGAACTGTCTTCCGTGTGCTTGGAAATACATTCCCGTGTATTTTCCAAATACACTTTCGGAGGAAGGCAGTTGAGTCATGTGCTTTCAGCTCAGTGCAAGTCTTCATCTGGGCAGCTGCCAGGACTTACACAGCAGCCCCAGTGCCTCTCCCAAGCCCACCACTGCCTCCCCGCCTTAGACCCAATCTCCCAACCTTCAGCCTCCCCAGGAGGCAGCAGCAGAAAGTGGGTGACTGCCGAGCCCCCGTAGAAGCTCCCCATCTCAGGGCTTATTTAAGCAGCTACATGTAACCCCACTCTCCCTGCTGACGACAGTGGTTCCGGAACAGACCTCAGCGTTTGCCTTGATTGCCAGAGATGAATTACCATCTGCCTCGGCGTTAAATTAACTGGGGCAGTTCTAACCCACAGAGAATGGGGCGCGAGGAAAATGGACTTGATTCGGAGCTCATTTCCATTTTGAAAGGCAGGAAGAAGAAGTCATGGGGTTAAGGGAGGTGGGGTGTTCTGTGAACCGAGACGTGAAAGAAAGGAATGGTTATAGTACTGAGGGTTTGGCTGAGAAATAAAAGTTCTTAGAAGGGTCACCTTGTGAACAAAATATAGGTTATAAAGCATAAGTATTCTAAATTTCCTTTCAGGAGGTATTTTAATATTAGTTTTGTTTTCTGGCTGTATGTGTATATACCCAGTGCTGATTTCCAAGGTGTGAGATTGAAAACTGGCTTGATCACTTCAAGCTTGGTGTGACTAAAATCGACCTCACTGTTGCTGACTACAAATCTGTGCTCACTGTTGCTGACTACAAATCTGCCCTTTGTGCATGTTCCCAAGCTCACTTCCTGGTTGGTCCATTCAATCCACCAGCCGGCATTGATGCCTAAATTTTCCTGTGTGCATGCATGCTCAGTCACCGGTCGTGTCCAACTCTTTACAGCCTCATTGACTGTAGGCCACCAGGCTCCTCTATCCAGGGGATTCTCCAGGCAAGAAACTAGAGTGAGTTGCCATGCTCTCCTCTAGGGGATCTTCCCAACCCAGGGATCGAACCCACGTTTCTTAGGTCTTCTACATTGGCAGGTGGGTTCTTTACCACTAGCATCAAGACTTCATGGATTTCTCTAATTCTCTCCCCCTTTCACAACAAAGCTGTCTCAGCTATTTGCTGATATTTTGCAGATCAGCAGCTCTATAGACACTGAAGAAGAAGGTGGAGAGGCAGCTCCTGACTCCGGTAACTGGCCTCAAGGTTATTACAAGCTGGGTAGGGTCATTGTTGCTCTGTTGGGTGTGACAGTCTCATGGAACATCAAACAGTGTCAGTCTAAGACCATGATAAAGCCAGAAAAAAAATCACTGTGGAACTCACAAGATCGCAAACCTCCCTTCTCACTAAAAGCAGTAACTATGTCTGCTCTTCCAAGTACAGCTTTGTGTCTGCACTGGTCTGTCTGCCCTGCAGATAAACAGAGACTGTCATGGAATTGCCCCCACTTTCTAGTAACATCCAATCTAGAGTGACGTTCCACTTTCCTAGACTCCCCCAAGTCACCCGGCCAACGCATAAAATCCTGTAGGACCTAATACTTTCTTAGTGAGAGTATTGTATGTTCTCTCCTGCTGAGATGAGTAGTAAGTCCAGCGGGCTCAGCCACACAGATCTGTTCCTCTTTGTGGATTTGGGCTGGAGAGAATTGACACACTGTCTTCTCTCCATTTGTTGAATCTTGTTATCAATCTGCATGTGTGCTAAGTCACTTCAGTTGTATCCAACTCTTTGCAACGCTGTGGACTATAGCCTGCCGAACTCCTCTGGCCATGGGATTCTCCAGGCAAGAATACTGGAGTGGGCTGCCATTTCCTTCTCCATGGGAATCTTTCCGACCCAAGGAGCTGCTCCACTGGCAGGTGGATTCTTTACCACTGAGCCATCAGGGAAGCCTGCCTTGGACCATACCATAGCCCTTGTCAAATCAGTTGACACAGTTCTCTTCTTAAAAGGCTGTGAGCTCTTCATTTGCAGGCACTCTATCTATCCTTAGGGTCACAGAATCTAAAGTAATGCTTAGCATACAGCAGTCTCTTAGTACCTGAAGTTTGGGTTAGTCTAGGTGAATTAGGGGTGCAAGGGTCCACTGAATACATCACCTAGTCTGAGTCGGATTACAAAGCTCGAGTCCCTCTAAGTCTGTCCCAGTGGAGCTGGGCTACTCTTGAGATCAGTAAAGCACTTAAAGGAAATGTACAGAATAAAGAAGAGGCCTTTAGGGTTTGCCTTTTGCTATTCACTGAAGGTGAGAGGCAAAGATAGCTTTCTCATTTTCAGAATGTGTGTTTTTAATAGCCGCCGACCAGAACGAATATGTGCTTAGCTTGGAAAACAATGGAAATTTGGAGTTCACCAGAATGTATCCAGAGATGTTTCTTTTAGTTCCTTTGCATCTCTGTCAAACTTAGATTTTTTTTTTTCTTGAGAGAAGATGACAAGGGAATCAAAAAAAGCAAGGACAAACGAAATGGGAAGTGCTTTAATAGGCATGTTTTATTGTTTCTGCCTGTTTTCTAACATAGCTTATAAAGTGAAAACACTGCTTTAATAAAAATGGAATACTCTTGGTTACACAAAATCCTGTCCTTCCTCCTTCGAGTCCACCGAGGCAGGCGCCCTCACTCCTTGGGACTGCTGACAAGGGCGGTGGTAGAGTATGAATAGGGGCTGAGCAGGGCGGCGATGGTGTAGTGGCGGAGGCCAGAGTCGTTGGCTGTGAACACCACCTGCAGGGAACACAGACAGGATTGCTTTCCAGCAGGCCAACCGTGAATCATTCAGAGACCTTGGGAAGTCCAGTGCCAAAGAAATTATTTTTATTTTCTTGTTTTCTGAAACAGTGGGTGCAAAAGGCAAAATTCCAAATACCCTGGCCAACTAAGCTGTCAGAACCTTACACAGCCCTTTCAATAAGATTCTTCACTCCCCACCCCCACCCATATAATTAGACTCTCTTTGGGGGGGGAGGGCAAATTCGCACTGATAATCAAGGTGGCTCTAACCTGACCGAGGGAAATCACAGAACTCCTTATTGCTTGTGTCTCGTGTTCTTGATTTTGGAAAAAGGAAGAGAGAATGTAGAAACTACCATTAGTGACCCAGAAGCCTAAGAATGATGGTTGCAAACCCACCGCAGACTTAGAGACCCTAGAATTTTGAAGCCGGAAGGGAGCATTCTTCCCATTTCACAGATGAGCGAACCAGACCTCTGAGTTAGGGTGTTTGGCCCCCGTTCATGAAGTGACAGAGCCAGGCTAGGAGTTAAGCCACCTGTCTCCAAACTCAAGACATTTTTTCCCCCATACTGTTCCTTTGTATCTCCTAACATGCAGAAGAATAAGTGTATTTTGTGTATATAACATGCAGTGAAATACGGAGTCAAAGCATCGGAAGGTTCTATTTACAGTGCAAGCAGAGTATGGAAGATCATGTTGGAATTCTGCAATGCACACATGTTGGGGCTCTTTTAAGCTTTGGAACTGGGCAAATTGTCTATGAGACCATGGTTCCCATTAGTTATATACTTCAGGCAAATTTCATAGAGGTGAGACTCCAAGTGCTGGGATAGTCTGGGTACCCAGAGAGAGGCAAGTTGAGATAACTTAGTTCAGAAAGGAGATGGAGGGCAGCAAGCAGGTATTTAATTTTACTTATTTTATACAGAGGTCCTGGATTGAACTTTGAATACACACTATATAAGCACCTTTTATTTTAAATAGGGACCAAGGAAACCTTGATGACTTGGGGATGGGAGAAAAAAAGATCCAGTTAAACTGTACTGAAAACAAAAATCTCATCAGAGCAGGAGGAGGTAAGAATCACTTCAGAGTCTCTCTGCAAGAAGGAGAAATATCATATGACATCCCTAATGTGGAATCTAAAAAGAAATGGTACAAATGAACTAAGGTACAAAGCAGACCCACAGAATTAGAAAACAAACTTGGGAGGAGGGATAGTTAGGGAGTTGGGGAAGGTCATGTACACACTATTGTATTGAAAATGGGTAACCAATGAGGGCCTATTGTACAGCACGTGGAACTCTATTCAATGTCATGTGGCAGCCTGGGTGGGAAAGGGTTTGGGGGAGAACGGATACATGTATATGTGTGGCTGAGTCCCTTCGCTGTTACCTGAAACTATCATGACATTGTTAACTGACTATATACCCCAATACAAAATAGAAAGTTTAAAGTCTGAAACCAAAGACTCTCTCTGCAGGAGAAAGAGCATTCCTTAAAGGCCAAGTTTCTGGAAGCAGGTCAGGAGAATTTCTGATCTCTTGTAATGACATTGGCCTGCAGACTCATTTGATTCTTCCTAAAAATTGTAAATGGCATGATCTGCATTCAGAAATCCATGAGGTCGAGAGGACTAATAGTTCCAAAGGGAATTTCTTGTCTTGTTAAGTCTAATATGGCCGCCTGGGTCGTTGGCCAAGGCAGAGGGGACTAGTGCTGAAGGATGGCAATGTTTTGGAAGAAGCTGACAGAAAAGGAACTTATAGTTGAGCCCACCACGAACCCACCAGTCACCCAAGTGAGGCACTGGGACTTAGGTGTGACTCCTCACACTCTCTCTCTTCCCCCGTATCCATTCAGGCTCCAAGCTGGGCTCCTGGTCCTGCCTGCAGTGTCTTACATCAGTCACTTTCCCTCCATCCCAAGGGCAAGGATGTGTTTCCACTTCTGAATCTCTAGCTTCTAGCAGCCTTCTCAGCAATAGCAGGTTTTCATTTTTCAAATGTTTGTTTACCGAATACTGAAAGAGTGAAGAGCAGGCTAGGAAGTGAACATCTGATGGGCAGGAATAGCAGACATGGGCAGGACAGCGCTGAGTCTTCTCAGATGGTCTCATCAGGCTGAGACGACGGGGGATAAGGATTATAGGGGGTTGGTCTGGTGCTCCAGGGTGGGGCCTAAGACACTAGGGGCAAAAGTCTTGTGCTGGGCAACATCTAAAGCCTGAAACCACCCAAGACAGGAGCTCCGCATCTTGTTGCCTGGCTGAGGAGTAGCCAGAGACATGCGTCTGGGTAGATAGGGCTCCCTCGGTGACCTGCGGGCCCCAGAACTCAAACAGGCCTCCCTGGCAACGCTGTCTACTAAAAACAACCGTTTTAAGTCAATGAAAAGTCTCATCCATGACTAAACCAGAGAGAATGGTTCCCTTTCATGCTGAGCTATTTTTGACGCAATTAGTTGATCTTTAACTCTGACCACATGTCTGGATTCTATTTCCATGGCAGCCATCTGTGTTACATGACTTGAGGAATTACAGACAAGGAAGACATAGGGATAACTTTGAGGTTCCCACTGCCTCATCAGCAGAGGAACAGAGTGTGAACCAGGGGTTACAATTGTGTCATTATTATTATTAGCTTTTCTCACAGGAAGATAGCTGAAGCGCACCTGAGGCTAGACCCAGCCTTGGCCCTGGTGGCAGATACTACTGTTCCTCCTGTTACTGGCCCCATGACCTCCACAAGTTACTTAACTTCCCTGTGCCTCACTTTCTTCACCTGTAAAATGGGGATAATAATAGGAATGACTGCAAGGCATTGTTTACAAAGATCAAATAGGTTAAATATAGAAAATGGTAGTAGTTTATGCTTGACAAGTTTCATCTGTTGTGTGGCTATTATTGTTTTGAATTTACTGTTTCTGTATGTACTGTCCAAATTCAATTATCCAAACCTCTGGAAGCCAGATGAGTTCTAGAATGAAAAAGTTGTCAGATTTTCGAGAAGTAAAATGATGCATCGAATTTTTGTTGTGGAACACCCTAAGTTGGGGTCTGGAGCACTGCCCAATAATCCAGTCTATTAGTATTTTTTCAGAGACAAATAGTCACATTCAGGTAAAGGAATGAAATCTCTCCAGAGCATCTCTTAAGTTCAGGTCCTGTTGCTGAATGAATTATCATCAGAGAAAAAGCTTGCTTTTCAGAGTTTTGTGGACTTCTGATTGGAGAAATGGGAAAGGCGCTGTACTAGTCTAACATTTTCTTTCTGACTTTTCTGTGGTGTGCAAAGTCCAAGTGGCACATTTCCTGGGATTGCAAACAAACAGACAAAAAATAAAAATGAATGCTCACATCCTTACACTCACCTCTGCATATTCATGGAACGGGGAAATGCCAAGTGACTTCCAGTAGGATTTGGTGTCTAATTCTACTTTGTATAGTCCTTCTACAAATTTGTCCTCTGTGGTGAGCCCGTGGAGCTCTCCAGAGTCACTGGTTTTCCTAAAAGGTGCAAAAGCCCAGGGTAAGTTAGGCATTGAGGGAATAAATACCGTGGCAAGGTGACACCACACACAGACAAACATGCACACACACTCCCATATACAGTTTATGTATGGGAGTGTATGTATTAGTCACTTAGTCATGTCTGAGTCTTTGTGACCCCATGGATTGTAGCCCCCTAGGCTCCTCAGTTCATGGAATTCTCCAGGCCAGAACGCTGGAGTGTGTAACCATTTCCTTCTCCAGGGGATCTTCCTGACCCAGGGATTGATCCTAAGTCTCCTGCATTGCAGGCAAATTCTTGACCACCTGTGCCACCCGAGGAAGCCCATGAATACTGCAGAGGGTAACCATTCCCTTCTCCAGGGGATCTTACCAACCCATGTGAAGATATATATATATATTCTTTTTTTTTCCTCAATTAGGTCAGGATAGGGAAAAATCTAGTGACTGTCTAAAATTAACTAACAGAAAACTTGTCAGGAATGTTTCAAAAAATTCATTGTGCACTTTTTTTCTCTTATGAGGTTTCACTTCAAAAGAGCCTTTGCAGCTGACCGTTGGTGTCTGGGTGAAGTTTCGAAACTACCCTGGAAGTGGCCGTGAGCTGCTCTGCTGTGGTTCCTTCGACCCCAGGGCCTTGCTCCTCTCCCCTGTGGTGTGAGAGTGTCTTCTAGAGGTGGTATCATCTGTACACACGGTGGGGACCCCAGAGTGCAAGGAGAAACCTGTATCTGACTCCTTCATTGTTTACATAATTAAGCTCCTTGGCAGCTCTATGCCATCAACAAATACTGGGCAATTCATTTTTCTTTTCAAACTAAGCAATTTCTATTTCGATGTAAGTACCTACTTAATAGGCTTCCCTGATGGCTCAGTGGTGAAGAATCCACCTGCCAATGCAGGAGGCATGGGTTCTACCTCTGGGTTGGAAAGATCCCCTGGAGAAGAAAATACTTTAGTATTCTTGCCTCGGAAATCCCATGGACAGAAGAGCCTGGTGGGCTACACAGTCAGGGGGTCGCAAAGAGTCAGACCTGACTTAGCAACTAAAATGACAATCTATTTGATGGCTGGTGTTAGAAATCATTTTCAATTAGACAGCAAAAACTCAGACAGACTAAAAGAGAATAGCTCTGTTCGTTACTCTCCTACCTTTCTCCTTTGCTAGGAAGAAAACATTGATTTTTCCCTTTTTTGTCATCAGAAAAAAAAATTCCCACAAACATCTGAATGCTTATGGCATCCATTTTATCTCATGCTTAGAATATTCTCTTAACTACTTCCATGGTGTGCTTGGCATTTTATAGAAACATAAATGAATTAACAAATAGAAACTCAGTTGAAACCACACCAAACAAAATGGTCTTTCTAGTGATGGATGAAGAGTCATCATGTGATGACTCGGGGTTCAATTAAAACCCACAGAAAATCTCTTCCTGGGAAACATAAACACTTAGAAGTATTGCTTGGTACTGAGGATTTCTTGGTTGTTCATTCTTTTAGTTCGTTGGTGGAAAAGAATCAGCTTGCCAATATAGAAGACATGAGACATGGGTTTGATCCCTGGGTTGGGGAGATCCCCTGGAGGAGGGCATGGCAATCCACTCCAGTATTCTTGCCTGGAGAATCCCGTGGACTGAGAAGCCTGGTGGGCTCTGGTCCACAGGGTCATGAAGAGTCAGACACGACTGAAGTGAGTTAGCATGCAATGATGGATGAAGCGTCTTTGTGTGCTTCTTGGGATCAGTTAGAACCCACAGACACTCTCTTGCTGGGAGACATAAACACTTAGCAGTATTGCTTGGTACTGAGGGTTTCTTAATTGTTTAGCTTTTAGTTAGTTGGTTTAGATTTACTAATATGTATTTTCTTTGAAACGGTTACTAGTAGAGGTGGAGAAACTCTATCAAAGTTCTAAAGCATCCAGTGAAGGGGAGAAATCATTTGGGCTCCTGGTGCGGGGAATGCAAGGCTGGTCTGGGTCTGTGCTTGATGTCATGTATCTTTCTCTTCTGTGTCCTTTCTTATGGAGCTTGACAATCCCAGCCTCACAGAGCAGATGCTCCACTAGGCTTTGCTGGGCAAACAGCCCTGGACTCGGGATGATCCAGATAACTATGGACAGCTGCCTAGTCCGTGCTATCCCTCAATTCCTTTTCTTTCATTAATATATTAACATAAATTCTACATCTTTCTTAATTGCACAAATCAAGGACTCTCAGCTTGAGTGATATGTGAAGGCATCTAGGAACCTGGAGCTCCTGAAATTAAATACACATTTTTGTAGGCGCATGTATGTGTGCATTTTTCTTGGCATGGAATTCACAGTTTTCATCACCCTTTTCGAGTGGTTTGTGACCTTAGAAGGTGGCGAACTGGAGTGGGGCGATGGGAAGTTGTTCAGGGTTCTGGTCACTCCCAGCTGGGCCAGGCAAGAGGGCATCCTTCTCAGGGCCCACGTTCCCTGTGCCCACATTTTCAACCTACTTGCTGGTCCCCTTAGTGAATGATGTTATGAGGGACACTTTGGCTGAACCCACCTGCATTGGCACAATAATAACTTCTTGCCTGAGCCATCTCACAATAGGAGGTCCTGATAAGTAACCTGGATTTGCTGCCAAAAACTAACCATGAGAATTCAGGAGGGGTCAAAAGAAGGGAGGAGATGCCAGATTATGTGTCCTGCCAACCTCCCAGAAACCCTTGGGCTGGAATCCATCTTGGCTGAGAGGTGTGCTTGCTGCCAGCTGGGACCTTGAGTCAGACAAATACGGGCACAAGCAAAGTGATTGGCCAGAGACAACTGAGAAAGCCAAGCCCCCGTCCATAAACCCTGAGACTGAGGGCCAGGAGTAAGAGCGGTCCTCCTGGGTTCTCTCCCCCTGCTGCTCCCCACTCGAGTGTGTGTCTCCTCTGACAATTCATTTCCAAGTGTTAGACAAGAGCCCACTCTCGGGCCCTAGACGGGGTCCCCCTTTAGGTAACAGTGTGATCCAGATAAACTATGGCCATTTGTCTAGTCCAGGCTGTCCCTCAATTCCTTTCCTTCCATTAATATATCAAGACAAACTCTACATGTTTCCTAACATCACAAGACAAGGACTCTCAGCTTGAGTGGTTATGTTAAGCCATACCAACGAGTGATAGGGGGATGGAAAGATACAACCAAGCCCCACGTCTGGGAGCCCCAGGCAGCTCACCCTGAGGCAAATGGTTCCCAGCTCTCGTCAGCAGCCTTCTTGAACACCTTCACACCCACATTCGCAGCAGGACTGCCCCGGACGGCATCCAGGACCTTGACCATCAGAGGACACTTGGGTTCACCAGCGCCCTGGGTGGAGAGAAGACAAGTGACAAGTCAGCAAAGTTGATCAGAGCCACAGGCTGCATCCTTTGTGGTGTGAGACCAGGAACAAGGCAGCAAGGATGCGAGAATCCCATTTTCAGTGACAGATGGGTTGACGGTTAATGAACTTCCTTACTCAGTGTAACACAGACACAATTGTCTCCAAAGAAAGAATAGTTTCTGCCTCCAGATATGCTGTGCTCTCCGGGGGTTGTGTATTATGAGCTTGAAGGGAGATAATGGTCCCTCTGAAAAGAGTGGCTTTGTTAAGCCTCCTCATCTGAGTTGAGCTGCTGCAAAGATATAATATGCCACAGGACCAAATAGGGGCTTCCCTGGTAGCTCAACTGGTAAAGAAGCCACCTGCAGTGCAGGAGACCTAGGTTCGATCCCTGAGTCGGGAAGATCCCCTGGAGGAGGGCATGGCAACCCACTCCAATATTCTTATCAGGAGAATCCCATGGACAGAGGAGTCTGGTGGGCTATGGTCCATGGGGTCCCAAAGAGTCGGACACAACTGAGTGACTAAGTATAGCATAAGACCCAATAGCTTTTCCTGAGAACATTTTACCAGCTGCTGCTGTAGCAATTCCTTCTTACTAGTTGCTGTGAAATAAAGTCAGATGATTTCATGATCCTTTTCATAGTTTTATTCTTCTAAGCCAAGCATCCCCAACTTCTGGGATCTAATGCCTGATGATCTGAGGTGGAGCTGATGTCACAATGATAGAAGTAAAGTGCATGATAAATATAATACTCTTAAATCATCCCCCAACCATCCCCCAACCCCCTCCTTCCAGTCTGTGGAAAAATTGTCTTCCATAAAACCAGTTCCTGATGCCAAAAAGGTTGGGGTCCACTGTCCTAGGG
>SJYC01132699.1:0-44068 GCA_006408675.1 Madoqua kirkii
GCTGTCCCTCAATTCCTTTCCTTCCATTAATATATCAAGACAAACTCTACATGTTTCCTAACATCACAAGACAAGGACTCTCAGCTTGAGTGGTTATGTTAAGCCATACCAACGAGTGATAGGGGGATGGAAAGATACAACCAAGCCCCACGTCTGGGAGCCCCAGGCAGCTCACCCTGAGGCAAATGGTTCCCAGCTCTCGTCAGCAGCCTTCTTGAACACCTTCACACCCACATTCGCAGCAGGACTGCCCCGGACGGCATCCAGGACCTTGACCATCAGAGGACACTTGGGTTCACCAGCGCCCTGGGTGGAGAGAAGACAAGTGACAAGTCAGCAAAGTTGATCAGAGCCACAGGCTGCATCCTTTGTGGTGTGAGACCAGGAACAAGGCAGCAAGGATGCGAGAATCCCATTTTCAGTGACAGATGGGTTGACGGTTAATGAACTTCCTTACTCAGTGTAACACAGACACAATTGTCTCCAAAGAAAGAATAGTTTCTGCCTCCAGATATGCTGTGCTCTCCGGGGGTTGTGTATTATGAGCTTGAAGGGAGATAATGGTCCCTCTGAAAAGAGTGGCTTTGTTAAGCCTCCTCATCTGAGTTGAGCTGCTGCAAAGATATAATATGCCACAGGACCAAATAGGGGCTTCCCTGGTAGCTCAACTGGTAAAGAAGCCACCTGCAGTGCAGGAGACCTAGGTTCGATCCCTGAGTCGGGAAGATCCCCTGGAGGAGGGCATGGCAACCCACTCCAATATTCTTATCAGGAGAATCCCATGGACAGAGGAGTCTGGTGGGCTATGGTCCATGGGGTCCCAAAGAGTCGGACACAACTGAGTGACTAAGTATAGCATAAGACCCAATAGCTTTTCCTGAGAACATTTTACCAGCTGCTGCTGTAGCAATTCCTTCTTACTAGTTGCTGTGAAATAAAGTCAGATGATTTCATGATCCTTTTCATAGTTTTATTCTTCTAAGCCAAGCATCCCCAACTTCTGGGATCTAATGCCTGATGATCTGAGGTGGAGCTGATGTCACAATGATAGAAGTAAAGTGCATGATAAATATAATACTCTTAAATCATCCCCCAACCATCCCCCAACCCCCTCCTTCCAGTCTGTGGAAAAATTGTCTTCCATAAAACCAGTTCCTGATGCCAAAAAGGTTGGGGTCCACTGTCCTAGGGGATTTAAGAATTCGATATTGGACTAGAAGGTTGTGCACCAAGCCTTTGAAGAATTAATTGGTACATACTTTTTGATTAGCTAAAGGGAAATCAGCTTTATCAAAGGTCAAGCTTCTGAAACTTCAGTAGTCACAGCTTCCAGAATATCGGATCTTTATTTCTACCATTCATCTGAGGGAACCGAGGCACCACTGCAGAGTCACAGAGGACGGCGCCCAGGATCTGAGCCCCAGTTTAGTAAGCTCTGCAGAACTTCATTCTTTCTGAAGTTTGGATCAATGACATTTAAAAATAGATGCTGGCTGCCCTGGCCCCAGTAACAAAAGCTGGTTGGCAAAGCAGGAAGAAGTCACTTGTACTTCATCCGTAGGAGACAGATGAAAGAACATCAGAGTCAGACACTCACCGCAGGGCTGGCCTCAGACACAAACACCAGTCCAGCGAGGCAAAGGAGGAACAGACGGAAGGAAGCCATCCTGCCAAGAATTGCTGGGTCCCTGAGCAGGCTGCCCCCAGCTCCAGGCTTTTATACGCACTTCCCCCAGCCAAGCTGCTGATCCCTGCCAACCGGACTCCAAACCTGCTGATTCTGATTATTGACTTAGTCAACAAAGGGAGAATAAGTAACCCACACAAATATGAACCTTGCCTAGAGAGATTAGAGCATCAAAACATTAGCTCTATGAAATATTCCTTTTTTTAAAAAAAAGCCTTTATGGACATATTCTTAACAGGTCATTTGACCAGCTAAATCACCAAAACAAAACCATCAAAACAAAACAAAAATATTCTTCTCTGTGCTCAGCTGGATGCAGTAACATTCTTGGAATGTTTTTTTCTCCCATAATATTTCTACGCATGTTTTTCCACTTTCTACACATTTTGTCATTTATTTTAAATGATCGATGCAAGTTGTGATAATTTATTTCACGTGGAATGACATTTGGCAGTGCTCAGTCGTGTCTGACCTCTTGCGACCCAATGGACTGTAGCCCACCAGCCTCCTCTGCCCATGGAATTTTCCATGCAAGAATACTGGAGGAGGTTGCCATTTCCTCCTCCAGGGGATCTTCCCTACCTAGGGATCGAACCCAGACTTCCTGCACTGGCAGGTGGATTCTTTACCACTGAGCCACCTGGGAAGCCCAATGACATTTGGCTGCACAGACGTAAATACAGTGCACCAGAAAACATCGTTACACTTGATCTATGTCTATGAGTCAACAAGGAAAAACCTTTGGCAGTGCTTACATTTTAAAAACCCACATTTCAGCCAAACTGAAAGTCATTTGGAAGTTTGGCTTAGTCAGCAATTTCTCCACAATTTTTGTATTCTTTTGAGAAAAGATTCTCAACCCAAGGAATAATGACAGATTTAAAACTGTCATTCATGAGCCTGAAATACAGAGAGCCAGAGATTTTTTTTATGGCCTCTCCTGCACTGTATGTGCAGAAACAAGTTTCCCCAGCTGACTTTTGTCAGAATCAAAATTTCTAGATGGAAATAGAAATGACCCTGAGAGCTAGAAGCCATGGTTGACAACAAGTTCTCTTTCTCTTGCCGACTTCCAGGTCCAGCATTTATATTCATTTGATGATTTGTTGATCAAGTACCAGCTCTTGTGTGCATGTGTGTGCACCTATATGGATGTGGCTTTGTTCATGGATGAAGACAGGTTTTGTCCTGATAGAGACATATATGGAGAAGATGCAGAGAAGACGGACAACCGTTTTGGACAACCACATGTCATGGGCTAGTTGAGTTTCAAGCTTGAGAGCTGGGGGAGGATTCCCCTAGTTGACAGCTTGGAAGAAACTACACAAAAGATCATGAAGAGCTTTTTAGAAAGTGGTAGAAGGGACAGGAAGGCATTCTAGGAATATGGAAAGATGCAGGGGAGTTGGTTGACCTCAGGAAACCACCAACAAGCAAATCCAGTTTAGAGCATAGCTAGAAATGGAATCTCACGGGCTTAGAGTCTGACTCTGAAGTAGCAAAGGAAAGAGTTTTGAATTTGAAGTTCGATGACCTGAGTCCCAAATCTCAGTCCAGTTCCCAGGATTGCCTTCTTTGAATTATTTAATATCTCAGATACTAAGCTTACACATTTGTAAAACAGAAATACCTACTTTTTTTTTTTGGCCGCTCCTCACAGCTTGTGGAATCTTAGTTCCCTGACCAGGGACTGAACCTAGGTCTTGGCAGTGAAAGTGCTAAGCCCTAACCACTGGGCAGCCAGGGAATTCCTTGAAATACCCACTTTTCTGCTTCAAAGAACTATTCTAGTAACTTTTTACAGGTGATAATACAAAAGCGCCTAGTACACTGTTAGCCTCATTCTGTTATAAAGTATAGTTATCATTTACGAAAAAGAGCTCAACAGCTCTGCTAAGGAGAAAATCCTTTCTCTTAGATCTTTCATATACTGTCAACTAATATACTCTGGACTATTTCTCAATGCTCATAACTTGGATGGGGAGTCTGTGTTTTGACTATGGATCTTAAACATTTGAATATGCTCTCATATCCCAAGTCAATCTTCCTTCAATGCATCTTAGTGCTGCTTCTGTTAAAGCCTAGAATATCTCCTAGAAATGTCTCAGTTAAAACCTAGACATTGTGAACTGGCAACCCTGGGCTGCCTCCAGCCCACTGACACAGTATGTTTGGCCTGAGGAATGTGTCTTTAAAAAATTTTGAAACAGTTGTTAAAATTAAAATTGAGACATTGCATAAAAATGTGGATTTCTGGCTTCTCTTGGGAAATCGGGAAAAAATGTAGCATTAGGCCTGTTTGCACACGTGATGATAAGGCTCTCATTCTACAATGCCCAGGCCTCTCCCTCCACCCTAAGCCTCAGTAAAATCTCTAGTGGCACCCTCACGCTTGAGCATTTTTCTCTCCTTACACACATTCTGTTTCTATCATCTGTGTTCCCACCCGGCCTCTTGAAAATTTGAGTTTGAAACCACTGGTCTTCTAACAGCCACTTGAGAGGTGAGTGATAGCTTGTTTTCTATTTGCCAAATAGTCCCACTTCTCTGAACAATTTCTTTTCAGACATACTTCCCAGAATCCTCACCACCCAGAACTTCCTCCTCTGATAATCCCAGTTGGTGGCCAAGGCTTCTTTTCAAATGGGGCCCTCTGAACTGGATACATGCTTCAGCTGGAATCAGGCCATTGTGCAGGACTTTGAGACAGTAACCTTCTTTTGGTCAGAGCTATGGTTTTTCCAGTAGTGATGTACGGATGTGAGAGTTGGACCATACGGAAGGCTGAGCACCAAAGAACTGATGCCTTTGAATTATGGTACTGAAGAAGACTCTTGAGAGTCCCTTGGACTGCAAGGAGATCAAACCAGTCAACCCTAAAGAAAATCAACTCTGAATATTCATTGGAAGGGCTGATGCTGAAGCTGAAGCGCCAGTACTTTGGACACTGATGCAAAGAGCCAACTCATTGGCAAAGACCCTGATGCTGGAAAAGATTGAAGGCGGGAGGAGAAGTGGGTAACAGAGGATGAGATGGTTGGATGGCATCACTGACTCAATGGACATGAGTTTGAGCAAACTCTAGGAGATACTGAGGGACAAGGAACCCTGGTGTGCTGCAGTCCATGGGGTCACAAAGAGTCAGATACGACTTCCACAACAACTACTATGAATGATGTGTCCTGAGCACATCCTTAACTATAGTAGCTGTGACCACATCTCCCCATCCTAACACTACCCATTTTGCCTGCTTGGTCACAATGGTCTAAAATCTCCACGTATCATCCATCATCTGTGCTTTTGTCATTTATGAATCTTATTTGGTTTTTACCTTTATTGAGGTGTAATGGACAAATGAAGTTGTAAGATGTTTAAAGTGTATATTGTGGTGGTTTAGTATATGTATGCATTGTGAAAGGAGTCCCACCATCTAATTAATGAACATCCATCTCCTTGTGCATTTATGTATTTTTTCTTTTTAGTGAGAGCATTTATGTTCTACTCTCTTAGCAAATTTTAATCATATAATACAATGCTACCAACTTGGCCCTGTGTGCTCGTACTCAGTCGTGTCTGACTTTGGGACCCCATGGACTGTAGCCAGCCAGGCTCCTCTGTCTGTGGAATTTTCCAGGCAAGGATCCTGGAGTGGTTTGCCATTTCCTACTCCAGGGGACCTTCCCAGCCCGGGGATCGCACCCGGGTCCGCTGCATCTCTTGAATTGGTGGGCAGATTCTTTACTGCTAGTGCCACCTGGGAAGCTCATTATAAACTTTAGTCACCATGTTGTACATTAGGTCTTTAGAATTTATTGATCTTATAGCTGGAAGCTTGTACCCTTTCTATTTCTTCCACCCCTCCGGCTCCTGGCATCCACTTTTCTACTCTCTGTTTCTGAGTTCAACTTTTTTATACTCTACACATGGGTGAGATCATACCATGTTTGTCTTTCTCTGTCTGGTTATCTTACTTAACATAAGGCCCTCAAGGTTTATCCATGTTGTTGTAAATGGCATTTCCCCCCTTCTTTCTCATGGCTGGATTATATTTCATTGTATGTATACATAGCATACCTTATTTATCCATTCATTCATAGACAGACATTGAGTTGTTTCCATATCTTGGCTGTTGTGAATAATGCTGCAATGAGAATGGGAGTATACATTTCTCTTCAAGATCCTTTTTTCACGTTCTTTGGATATATACTGAGAAGTGAGGCTGCTGGATTTTATGCTACTTCTAATTGTTTGAGGAAGCTCCATACTGTTTTCAATAGTTGCTGTACCAATTTACATTCCATCAGCAGCACACAAATTTTTCCTTTTCTTTACATCCTGGCCAGCACTAATTATCTCCTGTCTTCTTTATGGGGCTTCTCAGGTGGCTCAGTGGTAAAGAATCCACCTGCCAATGCAAGAGACACAGGAGACATGGGTTTGATCCCTGGGAAGATCCCCTGGAGGAGGAAATGACAACACACTCCAGTATTCTCACCTAAAAATTCCATGGACAGAAGAGCCTGACAGGCTACAGTCCACAGGGTCTCAGAGAGTCAAACCTCACTGAATGACTGAGCACGCACCCACATCTTCTTTATGATAAGCATTCTATCAGGTATGAGGCAATATCTCACTGGGGTTACCATCTATGAATTTTAACCTAAATACAGGAACCTATATTCATGACTGATCTATCTCTTCGTGTTAGTTCCACCCCCAATGCCACTCATTTACATCACCTACTACTTAACTCGATCGTTGTTGTAGCAGCACACCCTCCAAGTCTCATGCTCTTGGCTGCTTTGACTTGCTTGCCTTCTAAACTACCACTGACCTCGAAATCATTAATAAGTTTTGAGTCTGAACAGCACAAGGAAGTCGAGGGAAACTGAAACGACAGGGAGCATCTTGAATCTGATTGTGGAATCACCCATAAACTTACAGAGATGGAGATGATTTTTAACATAAAAAGAGGAGAAAATTCGGCAGAGACCTAAAGAGCAAATGTCAATAATGTGAATTAAAAGTAAGAGAGTCCCAGGAGAAGATGCTAACAGCATTTTTGGTGAGAGAAGAGCAAGGCCAAGTAGGAAGGAGGAAATGAAGCCAATGGAAGTACATTCTTGCTCGAGTTTGTACGGAGCAAATGGCAATGCCAAATAAAAGAGAATCCAGTGTTTCTTGCCTAAGAGGCAGTTTGTGATGAAAGAGGGTTATAAGGATAAACAGAAACTCCCAAAGATAACAGGGCCTGCCTTTCTGTGTTTATTTGAGTTTGTGAAAGCTCTTTTAGAAAGGTGGTTACTTGGAGTCCATCAAGAGAGAAGAATTAAGGTCAAGGGTCACCATGTTCCTGGAGTCCTAAGTGGTTGCTGTAGCAACTGTGCTTTCTAGAGGGAATATTAGCAGCCAGTGCTAGAAAACAAAGGTACGTTAGTGAAACATTTCCACCATAAATGTACATCTTGTCTTAGCCATGTACTGTTCTTCTTCACATTCTGAGCATGGGGCTGATGCCTAGATGTTTGCTGTTCAGTTACTAAATCATGTCCGACCCTTCACGACCCCATGGACTGCAGCATACCAGGCTTCCCTGTCCTTCCCTATCTCTTGGAGTTTGCTCAGACTCATATCCATCGAGTCAGTGTTGCCATCCAACCATCTCATCTTCTGTCGCTTCCTTCTCCTCTTGTCCCCAACTTTCCCAGCATCAGGCTCTTTTCCAATGAGTCAGCTCTTCACCTAGATGTTTAGTTGAGGTAGAAAAGGCCAATTTGATGACCCTATTCCTCCTTTTACTACAGACATATGTGATAGTTAATGAACAACTCGGGACTGCTCTCTGTTTACGATTCTTCCACCTTCTCCCTGCTAATGGACAAGCTTATTTATTAAGTTTTTTTAAATCACAAATTCTTTCTTCTTCGTTTGTTTTCTGAGGGTGCCTGGCAACTGCATTTCAGTGATCTGTTGACCTGAAATGCCTACTAATAGTCTTATGAGTAACTGATTAGCTAGAATAGAGAGTTGGTTGGCCAGGTATTTGGACTCATGGGGGAAGGGAGCTGGAAGGGAATGACATGAGGCCCTGGATTGCTGCAGGCTAAAGAATTCAATTTTGTCAGCTCCCCTTGAGATGACTAAACCCTGAGAATTTCCTTAAAGGTAAGAAAATCATAAAAGACTCATTTTAAAACCATAATACCAATTTAATTAATAGTCAGATGGTTACTGAATAAACAAGGAATCAGAGCAAAGGGACTTGACTAATTTTTTTGAGCCTGTTTCATCCAGCCAGTGGGAGAGCCTAGAAAATTTCCTTACTTCAGGACAGAATACTCTTTTCTTGTGCTCGGAATGCTTCTGTCTTGTCTACTGTGTCTTTCCTCTGGAAATTTCTGGATAAACACAGAAAAAGCCTTTTCCTTTGTCTTTCCTTTTTTTCATTGCCCACAAAGGCAATCATATAAATGGGATCATACAGTATGTAGCCTTTTGATTCTGGCTTATTTCTATTAATAAAATTCTTTGGATATTCACCCATGTTGTTGTGTGTTTCATTAATTTTCTTGTTAATTTATAAGTAGTAGTCATTTGAATGGATATACCACAATGTGTTTGTCCCGTCAGCACTTGTTGGATGCTTCAGTTTCCAGTTTTTGATGATGATCTTGTACTTTTTACATGTAAAAGGCAATGTTCTTAAACAGATGGAGAACATATCTGAGAACTATGGGTAGTATGTATAGACTAAAATGAATCACCTGAAAAACTCAGCTTATGATATGAGAAATGCATTATAAAATCAGCCTGTAATGGAAGAAAGCAGAGCCATTCCAAGTCATCTTAATAGAGATTCTTAAGCTGGGGTCTTCAAACTGTTAGTGTCTGTGGGTAAAATTCAGAAAACTTGTGATGTGTGTGCATGCAGTGTCACTTCAATCGTGTCTGACACTTTGGGACCCTATGGACTATAGCCCATCAGGCTCCTCTGTCCATGAGATTCTCCAGGCAAGAATACTGGAGTGGGTTGCCATTTCCTTCTCCAGGGGATCTTCCCAACCCAGGGATTGAACCCAGGTTTCTTACATTGCAGGCGGATTCTTTACCATCTGAGCCACCAGGGAAGCCTTATAAATGTAGACAACAAACCAAAATAGTTATGAGCAATATCTGTGAATTTGCCACAAATAGAAACCACAGATATTTTCATAATCATCTAGTTGGTGGATATATTTTAAAGTGGTCTTTATGCTTATTACTTTGCCAACAAAGGTCCATCTAATCAAGGCTATGGTTTTTCCAGTAGTCATGTATGGTTGTGAGAATTGGACCATAAAGAAAGCTGAGTGATGAAGAACTGATGCTTTTGAATTGTGGTATTGGAGAAGACTCTTGAGAGTCCCTTGAACTGCAAGGAGATCCAACCAGTCCATCCTAAAAGAAATCAGTCCTGAATATCCATTGGAAGGACTTGACATTACAGCTGAAACTCCAATACTTTGGCCACTTGATGCGATGACCCGACTCAGGATATCGAAAATATCCTGATGCTGGGAAAAATTGAAGGTGGGGGGAGAAGGGGATGACAGAGGATGAGATGGTTGGATGGCATCACCAACTCAATGGACATGAGTTTGAGTAAACTGTGGGAGATGGTGATGGACAGGGAGGCCTGGTGTGCTGCAGTTCATGGGGTCGCAAGGAGTCAGACACGACTGAGTGAAGGAACTGACTGATGCTCATCACTACTTTGAAGTTATGGTAGTTATTAGATCCAATGGTAGATTTTGTAGTTAATAATGATACACGTGTATCACAATTTGAAAAATATTTTAAAGTGTCATTTCAATGTCATTGATTTCCTTTGTAATCCTCTATATTTAATTTTATGAACAATGAGATTAAAAATCTGGGGAAAGAGAAAGGATGGACCTGAGGCCAGCATGGCATGGTTGTACTCTAATGGAATCCACTAGCATATGTAAAGTAAGAAAACGGGATTTATCCTTAAGATTGGTTAGCAGTGGAAGGGAATAAAGAGGAAAGTGGATGTTGGTTGTTGGACTGAAGATTTACAGTTTTATGAACAGGATTTCCCCTGGATTAGGAATGGGTGTCATAAAGAATTCCCTGAAATGTAGAGAAATTATCTTTCGTTCTGGCCTGTGTGGTGCTAAGTTTCTCATGGGATGTCACTACATCAAATTCTTATTGATACTTCAGTATTTGTGAGCTTGGTTGTGAGAGTCCATCTCTGAGATTTCAAATGAAACAGTGGTTCTGAGAATGCACAGTTGACTTTGAACATTGATCAGCCCATGTGATTTGGCAAATTCATCCAGCAAATGGCTGCTAGGGAAAGGCCAGCTGGGCTCCATCAGGAGATGCTCACTGACCTCAGCAAAAGCCCCTCTTACAAGGTCAATAACAGTAGGTGAGCTGATGTGGTTCCACTGGTTTTGAAGGAAGGAGTGGATGCAACAGATAGTACTGAGCGATGGAGGCCAGAGAGACAGGGTGTCAAGAGCAGAGTGATAGATGATTCTCCACTATTTAGAACCCAAGCAGAGGAAAGAGGGGCTCTGTAACAGAAAGACAGAAGGCAGTGAATCAGAACAACAGCCAAGTAAGCTGAAGTTCTCGTTTATGGAAACGGCAGTCATCTGAATACTTAAAGGCAGAGGCCGGGAGACCATGCAAGTTTAATGTCCCCCAAAAAACCATGCTTTCCCAAAACACGGTCCTTAGATTTTATTGGAGATCCAGTGGTTAAGACTCCACTCTTCCACTGCAGAGGGCACGGGATCAATCTCTGGTCCAGGAACTTAAATCCTGCACGCATTGGGGGATGTGGCCAAAAAAACTCCACAAAACACAAGGTTCTTAGTGTCCTAGAGGAGAACATTCTAGACCATTGGACCAAGAAAATGTAACAGTGCAGGGATTCTTAGGTCGATCTACATCATCACTTAAAGATGCAAAAGTATGATTGATTTTTCCAGTTGACATGACCTGGAGACCTGCTGTGGGAAAAAAAAGGGGGGGGAGGGGTGTTAACCTACAAACCAGCTTGCTCTTCTCTGTCCCCATGGGCGCAGACTCCCTCTTCTCTCCCTTTTCAGCTTTTCTGTTCACTTGTGCTCACTGCCCCTTGCATCACTCCCCTGCCCATTCCTTCCACTGAGTTCTGGAAGACTTTGGTCCTCCTGTGCCCAGACTGCCCTGTTTCCTTAGCTGGTGTCCCCAGCGCTCTGTCTACCTCTTCATTGTACCTGAAGTCTGGTTTCTCCCCAAAACTGCATTTCTTTTGAGCTTTCTTTCCTGGTACCAACTTCCCCATCTGACCAAGAAACCCTAGAGTCCTCACTACTCCTATTAAGGATTTGCCTCCCTGTGTCCCACAGTCAGACTTCAGTTTCTCACCAGGCACCTTTTATACCTCTTATCCTCAATCTTCTACCATTTCTCCATCCAGGTGTCCCCCATCATCTGACAGGAGGAAGATGGCAATGTGCTAAGCTTGCTTAAGGAAAAGTGACAGAATTACCTCTATCATGCCCTCAAAAGATTCATTTAATTCTTGTGTAACCCTCATTTCAGCTTGCCTATTCTTACCTCCGTACCAATGCCTCATTGATTCCTTGTTGCCCTTCCTATATATTCTTAGATTTGGGTTAAACACGCAACCTTCATTTCTTTTGTGAACTATTCTGTGACCCTTCTGCTTCCACTCCCCCGTTCAGAAGACAGCTCATTATTATTTTTTTAATTACCCTCCTAGTTTTCACCTTTCTAGACTGATGTTCCCACTTTGACCTTGATCTTGATTTGTCTTCTTTTAAGATCATCCATGAGCTACTCTTCATTGTATTTCACCCATTCTCCCCACCTCTTTCCTGCCTTTGTGCCTGAAAACTAACTCATGTCAGCCAAGGTGACACCTCCCTCCCATCCTTCCGTTCCCACCACCACTAAAGAGTAGTCACTTCTCCCTTCTCATCATGCACAGTGGTGGTGACAGTCTAATTTCCCTGCCACTTCGCTCTTCCAAGAGCACCTTTTACTGCAAGGGTTCTTGTCATCACAAAACCCAGAGGTACCCTATCAGCTATGTCTATCTTGATCCTTTACCCCACAGCTGCTCTATCTTAATATCCAACTTGGTTCTTCCTGGCCTGACTCGTTGGTCCCCTAATTGCTCTTCTATCTGAGTATCTCAATCATGTCTCCAATAACATGTCTAAATGTGAACTTCGCAATCCCCGTTGCCTCCCACCTTCTTCCTGACCCCATCACTCTTTCTCCAAGTGACATTACTGTGCTCTCCATTGGTCAGGATTAAACCTCTGGAGTTACATTTGAATCCTCCCCCTCTTTAGCACCAAAACTTAAAAGTAACAGCACTTCTGTGTCCAAAATATTTCCTCCACTTCTCACTTTCTGTTTCCACAGCTGCCAACAGAATTTCAACCTTCATTGCTAATCACATAGCCTTTTCTAAGTATGTCTAATTGGTCCCCTTCCTGCTAATCTATTTTCCATATAATCTTTTCTATAAGCTACTGCCAAGTTAATCTTCTTAATGCGTACCTCTGATCACATAACATCTCTCTTCAAAAGCTGGCTCTCACTCCCCATTGTCAGCTAAGTAAAGTCTAATGTCCTTTGCCTGACATTCAGGAATGGCCAAGATTTGGTTCTATTCCACTGACTCCATTCACTGTGATGGTCCCCAGCACTAGCTGGACCTTGGACAGATCCCGTGACATGCTGCCCCTGGGTCCTCACCCCTTCCTTATCCTGCTGCCTGCCCAAAGGAGCAAACAGAGCTGCCCAGAGGCTTCTAGCATTTGAAAGGCAACCTGCTAGGGAGGGGTGAGACTTGAGGCTGAGGTTTCAGAGAGTTTCTATTCCACTGACTCCATTCACTGTGATGGTCCCCCAGCACTAGCTGGACCTTGGACAGATCCCGTGACATGCTGCCCCTGGGTCCTCACCCCTTCCTTATCCTGCTGCCTGCCCAAAGGAGCAAACAGAGCTGCCCAGAGGCTTCTAGCATTTGAAAGGCAACCTGCTAGGGAGGGGTGAGACTTGAGGCTGAGGTTTCAGAGAGGAAGTGGTTTCAGAAACCCAGAGAAGTGATGATGAAGGCAATGATAACAGAGAGAAAATTCCAGGTGAGACGTGGTGTGTGTTTGTATGTGTGTGTGTGTGTGTGTGTGTGTGTGTGTTTGCACATGTGCTCAGTCATGTCCTCCTCTTTGCAACCCCATGGACTGTAGCCTGCCTGACTCCTCTGTCCATGGAATTTTCCAGAAGTGGGTTGCCATTTCCTTCTCCAGGACATCTTCCTGACCCACAGATCTAACCCCTGTCTCCTGCTTGTCAGACCGATTCTTTACCATTGTGCCACCTGCGAAGTCTTGAGACACAATGGTGGAGGTAGAAATAAGAGATCCTGGTGACTTCAGGAACAGAAAATGAGTGAGAGGGGAGAGCCAAGCTCCACTTGAGTATTTTAGCGTGGAAAGTTGTTTAGATGATAAAATCATTGGCTTATACAACTAGAAATGTGAAAGAAAGTGAACCTAGCTTGAGGCATGAAGTGTTGATATCCAGGCACCCAAGCTCAGATAACAGTTGGAAATGATAGCCTGGGAGATGGAGCTTGGGAGAAATCATACTGGAGATGGAGATTCAGGGTCATGAGCCTGTAGGATGGATCCCGCATTTGGAAGTCACCAATAGACATTAGCAGTAAGAAGTGTGAAGACAGAACCCTGGGGTAAAGTAACATTTAGTCAATGATAAGACCAAGGGAAGCCTGAAACCTAGGCTTTTCGTATGCAGAAGTTACCTTTTTCCTTTAATATGTTTTATACATCCCTTAAGGGCTTCACAGGTGGCGCTAGTGGTAAAGAACTCACTTGCCAATGTAGAAAACATAAAAGACATGTGTTCTATCCCTGGGTTGGGAAGATCCCCTGGAGGAGGGCATGGGAACCCATTCCAGTATTCTTGCCTGGAGAATCCCCATGGATAGAGGCGCCTGGCAGACTATAGTCCATGGGATCACAAAGAGTCTGACACTACTTGAAGCAACTTAGCTTATAGCATACATCCCTTAAACATTTATACCATTCATCAGAGCTGTGTGTACTCACAGTTTCTTTTTCCTTGAGTGTTCGTGCCTTAAGAACAGAGGCAACACCTTCTGATGTTTTGAGTCCTAGTCTCTAGTTAGTGCAGGGCCTGGCACACAGGAAACACCCCCAAAATGCTGACCAAATAATTTAATAAATGAAAGAAGAGTCACCTCCAGTTGCAGCTAGGTTTTGCTTACTCTCTCAATGAACCAACACTTGCATTGTCCTCCACACCCAACTTTTGGCATTTCTCATGGCAGATCAGCAGTCTAACTGCCATTTTCCTATGTTCTCATTTTAAAAAGTGTTTGTATTGAAATATACTTGCTTTACAATATTATATAAGTTACAGGTGTATAGTATAGTGGTTCACAACTCTTAAAGGCTAGACTATGTTTATAGTTGTTATAAAATACTGGCTATATTCCCCATATTGTATAATATATCCTTATAGCTTAGTTTATACCTGATAGTTTGTATCTCTTAAGCCCATTCCCCTTGCCTCTCCCCACTGGTAACCACTAATCTGTTCTCTACATCTGTGAGTCTGCTTCTTTTTTGTTATATCCTCTAGTTTGTTGTGTTTTTCGAATCCAAATATAAGTGATAGAAAGAAAAGAAAATGAAGTCATTCAGTTGTGTCTGACTCTTTGCAACTCCTGGGACTGTGGAGCCCACCAGGCTCCTCCATCCATGGAATTTTCCAGGCAAGAGTATTGGAGTGGGTTGCCATTTCTTTCTCTAGGGGATCTTCTTGACCTAGGGATTGAACCCGGGTCTGCCACATTGCAGGCAGACGCTTTACCATCTGAGCCACCAGGGAACGTGATATCATACAGTAATTGTCTTTCTCTGTCTGACTTATTTTACTTTTTAGCATAATACCCTCCAAGTCCACCTATGTTGCTACAGAGAGTAAAGTGTCCTTCTTTTCTAAGGCTGAGTAGTATTCCATTGCATAGGTGTATCACATCTTCTTTATCTGTTCATCTGTTGATGGATGCTTAGATTGCTCCCATATCTTTGCAATTGTAAACAATGCTGCTGTGAACATTGGGGAGCATGTTTCATTTTGAGTGTTATTTTTTGGATAAGTACCCAGGAGGGTAATTGCAGAAGTTGGTGATGGACAGGGAAGCCTGGCATGCTGTGGTTCATGGGGTCACAAAGAGTTGGACACGACTGAGTAACTGAACTGAACTGAATGTTAGCTCTTTTTTCAATTTTTTGAGAAACCTCCATACTGTTCTCCATAGTGGCTGAGTCAACGCTGTTCTATGTTCTTGACTGCACATGCCAGAAGGAGCCGCACCGAGCATGAGCGCCAAAGTTCCTCGTTTCAGCCCTCGAGCAGTACCTTTGTTTTCCTGCTCACTCACCTGCTGCTCACCTGCTGTCTTCACCCTGGTTAATCTTCTATGTGCCTCTATCTGTCTCCTGCATTTGTCTAAGGTCTGGTTTCTTCATTCATTGATTTCAGATTCAGTTTCAAAACTCCTTTACTGTGGTTCAGCAGAAGGGTGGAAGACTTTTCCTCTGACATTTCATTGCCTCCAAAATGTGCCTTCTAGATGACAATTTCACCTAACTTACTTAGCCCAGAACAGACTTAGAAACTGGAACAAACTTCTTTATTCTGAGCTTGGGGATAAATGTATTGTGTCTTTGGATCCAATGAGCAATTTCTCCTTCCTTATCGTACATCCTAGAACAGTGGTTCTTCAAGTGTTGGCTCCTGATGAACAGTACCAGCAT
The DNA here is from genome assembly GCA_006408675.1 of Madoqua kirkii. NCBI lineage: Eukaryota > Metazoa > Chordata > Mammalia > Artiodactyla > Bovidae > Madoqua > Madoqua kirkii. The sequence goes on from SJYC01132699.1 coordinate 15,592, forward strand.
TCCCCGGGAACTTACTAAGAAGTGTAAATTCTAGAGTCCCACTCTGGAAATGTGGAATCTGAAACTCTGGGAGTGGGGCCCCACAGTCTGCACTTTAACAAGGCCTCCAGGGGATTCTAATATGCTGCTGGTGGTGCTACTGTTAAGTCGTTTCAGTCATTTCCAACTCTACATGACCCCATAGACGGCAGCCCCCCAGGTTCCCCCGTCCCTGGGATTCTCCAGGCAAGAACACTGAAGTGGGTTGCCATTTCCTATGCTAGAAAGTCTGAAAACCATGGTCTTAGGTCCAATACACATTCAGGAGTGAGGCTGGGCAGTGGAGTCCAGAGTCAGGTTTCTTTAACAGGTCTCCCACCTCCTAGCTAGGTCACCTTAGACAAGGTACTTACTTACCTTGTTACTTATCAAGCTTCTTACCAAGTTACTTATCTTACCTCTGGATCTTAGTTTTCTTTTTAATAAGATTCACATTTATGAGTCAGAGATTACAAATTTGAGTCATAGAATTCTTGGGCTCTTTGAACACCTATGAAGACAATAAAAATCTCCGTGGGTTGAAGTAATCAGAGCTTCAGGGCTGGCCAGACACATTAAAAGGGCTAGGCTGGTTGTGGCCAGGTATATGGCTGTCTTTAGAGCCCCTCAGTCTTGCTCAGGAACAAATCCATTTGGCCAGGTGTCTATGAGGCAAATTAGAAACTCCTGACCTCTGTGTCAAAGTCCTGTTTTGAGAGCAGCTAAGTGGATGATCTATGTCAAGTGGTTGTTATTGAATCAGTGTCTTTAACCTGTAAAGAAAGAACTATTTGCAGATATTAGTAGTTTAGGAGGGCTGATGCATGAACAATGATCAACCCAGATTTCAACAGGCAAAGAGTTGCCTACTAAAAAGCCCAGAAATTGGCTCAGGATGTATGTTACTTATGAATTCAGTGGAAGAGCTTGTTCATTGTATTCTCCACTTCAAGAGTTTAAACTACAAGGTCACTCTGAAAATGAGCGCTGATTCTTCTCGAGAAGTAAACCATGTCATTAGCTGCCTGTAGAGTCAATACAATTCTCTCGGAACACACTCAGCTTCTGTTCTTTTAATGCATATTCATGCCAACAGTAATTCTTCTGTTGGGACAAATATTTGCATAAAAGACAAAATCAGTTTATCCATAGCTTTATTAGTCATGTTTAACCCCACTTGGCCTTCTCCCCACTGCTTAGTCTGAGAACTGTTCCACAGTCTTCATGAAGACAAGGGCTATTGCTGACTGATTTGGACAGAGCCGTGTTCCCAGCAACATAGTGGCAGTCAGCTCACAGTATTCACAATCTCTTATCTCTATTCTTGAGGGTGCTGGGGGGTTCAAGACAGCTCCTGAAGCAGGTAAGCTGCCCCATCTTGCACCATGCCCATCCTCTGGGTCCTCAGACTTGGTCTCCATCTAGAGACCTCCAGGGCTATTGAAATGATACTCACACTTAGAACCCAAATCGGTGACTCAGTGTCCATTTTTTTAAAGAAGGTCACAAATATGAATAAGTGGGACATGTCTGCTCATATTTGGTTGTTGTTGTTCAGTTGCTAAGAGTATCCAACCCTTGGCAACCCCATGGACTGCAGCACGCCAGGCTTCCCTGTCCACTATTTCCCAGAGTTTGCTCATATTTGGTTATTTATTTATTTATTTGGCTGCATCAGGTCTTAGCTGTGGCACATGGGATCTTTTGTTGTGACACACAGACTCTCCAGTGGTGGTGCCTGGGCTCAGTAGTTGCAGTACTTGGGCTTAGTTGCTCGATGACATGTGGGATCTTAGTTCCCTGACCAGGGATTGAACCCGTGTCCCCAGCATTGGAAGGTGGATTCTTAACCACTGGACCACCAGGGAAGTCGCTCATATATGGTTCTTGAAATCTCTATTAACAGGGCTAGTTCCTGGGCATATTGATTAAAAACCTCAGCTGGGGCTTATGTATGAAGGAGGCAGTTTGAATTTTTGATGCCACCATTTTTAAGAAGGCTTCCAAGCATCTCCCCATTTTATTACACTGAGGCCATCTCCAAATCTGTCCATGTCTACCCTTGCTGTGAGAGCTGATTGGCAAAGAAATACTATTTTCTTTGATAGGCAATGTAGTACAGTAGAAAATGCACGCACTTTGGAGTCAGAAAGTGTTGGTTTGAGTTTGACTTTCTTGCATCCTAAGTGCTTTACCTGGGTTTTCTTACACACCCCATGAGGGTAATGTGCTTGACTAAACAGAGGTAAGAATAGCATCCTCTACCTGTTGGGGAGGATTGAACACAATAATGAATAAGAAGCATGGCAGGGTGATTGGGCACATAGTAATTCATAAATGGGCTCCCCAGGTGGCTCAGTGGTAAAGAATCTACTCGCCAATGCAGGAGACATGGGTTCAATTCCTGGGTCAGGAAGACCCCCTGGAGGAGCAAATGGCAACCCACTCCAGCATTCTTGCCTGGGAACTCCCACGGAAGAGGAGCTGGGAGGGCTGCCTTCATGGGGTAGCAAGGAGTTGGACACAACTGAGCGACTGAGCACAGAGGCAATTCATAAACGCTGGTTTAGTCGGTAGAGGTGGGAGGGGGGATGGGGGTTGGCTGGCCCTCCTGGACTTTTTAAAGCTATTTACTTATTTATTTTTAATTTTTATTGGAATATAATTGCTTTACAGGTTTATGTTAGTGTCTACTGTACAGCAAATTGAAATCAGTGATTTGTATACACATATCCCCTCTCTTTAGAATTTCCTTCCCATTTAAGTCACCACAGAGAACTGAGTTGTTTAAGCAATTTAAACTTTGTCTCTGTTTGTTGTGGACACCCTATAGAGAAACTTGCAAGCCTCTGTCTGCTCATTTCTAGGTCCCAGCTTTTGGGAGAGGAATCACTATCTCATATCTCAGTTGAAGACTCATTGCATTTTTGCCCAAATGCAAAGGTTGATATCATAAACTATGGGAGCCCTGTCAGAATTAGGATGTCTGTTAGTTACTTTGGCAGTTGCCTCTTGGATTATGAAGCATGTAGAAATGAAGTGGAAGTAATAATCATAACATTCGAGTGATGTCTGTTTATTTCAGTGAAATTCACTGTGTCCAGGGGTCCCCAACCTCCGGGATCTAATGCCTGATAATCAGAGGTGGAGCTGAGGTAAAGCTGATGTTATAGTAATATTAGAAATAAAGTGCACATAAATGTGATGTCCTTGAATCATCCCCAAACCACCTCCTCCACGCCCCTGGTCCGCCAAAAATTGTCAGCCATGAAACCAGTCCCTGCTGCCTAAAAGGCTGAGGACCATTGCTCTGTTCGGTATGGCTATCACACCAGCTTGTGAAAATAAAGGTAGTACATTAGGTCAAGGAGCGGGAGGAACTCTGCTGTCTCCATTACTGCTGGGAAATACGACGAAGTATTGCGGTCTCTTCCTCCTGGCCATTCAAGTATGAGACTCTGAATAATCTGCCCTGGGGAGGGAGAAAGGTTGCAACTGGACCTTGTTGATTGTCAGCTGAAGTAGAACTGTTCCAATCACACTTCTAGATTGGATCTGACTGCAGAGGTCAAGGGTGACGATTGCATCAGTAGTATTTACACTTTGCCCTGGGCTTTGAGCTTCTGCGCATTCAGAAGGGCATCTTTGCAGGTTCCAAAAAAAATATTCACTCAGAGGCACTAACTCTGCAGCAGGCTGAGGTCATAAATGGGGACTCAAGGCCCTATGTGCCGGTGAGCAGCATGTTGCCTGCATTTGGTATGTGGCTCAGGCATTCCAACCTCTTCTAATATGATGTAGAAATTCTTTTTCCAAGGTAAAAAAAATGTGTTGGACCCAAACTTTTAATATTTACCCCCCTATGACAAAAAGTTAGTAAGAGGTCATCAGTGCCTTGAAATGACTCTGTGTTTTATTAATCGAGTGTGCGTGTGTGTTTGAAGAACAGTCATCGATTCCTGGATGAAATACCAACTTCAATCACCTTCCGTGGTTGGGCCGTAGGCCCCATCTAGTGCCTTCATCTAGGAGGCCCCTGAACCTGCAGTTGGTCCTGTAGGGGGAGCTCTCGAGTGTTCTGCCAATGCCTGGCGGGAGAGCGCAATTAGAGAGTCAACACGTGCATTGCGCTGAAGGTCTTAGCTGCTGTACTAGGTCTTAGCTGCAAGGGACGTTTCAAGCATAATCTTGTCCTCAACAACTGAGACCTCTTGCTAGACGACGGACCAGGTTCATACACTTGAAACCAGAGGCATGTCATCAAGCACTTGGCTGGCAGTTCAGACTGAAATTGTGCAACAAGCTTTGGGGAAAGAGAGGTTGCCAGAGTCAGGTGACAGTGAAGAAGACTCAATGGAGGGGAGTTTTGAAGAGGGGGCAGGGCTAGAGCAAAATCTAAGATTCAAAGATCCAGAAAAGAAGGGGGAGAGGGAAGGGAGGTGGGTTTTGCATCCTGACATGTCCACGACTCTTTGCCAATCTAGACCCCATCTTCATTTCCCCAACTGTCCTGCCTCCCACCCCCCTCACAGTCCCCTAGTCTCTCATACCCTCCTTTTATCCATCCTGCTAGCGTGGTGTCTTTGTTTTGTGGCTGGCTAGCACCTCTAGCCAGAGAAGGCAATGGCACCCCACTCCAGTACTCTTGCCTGGAAAATCCTATGGACGGAGGAGCCTGGTAGGCTGCAGTCCATGGGGTCGCTTAGAGTCAGATACGACTGAGCGACTTCCCTTTCACTTTTCACTTTCATGCACTGGAGAAGGAAATGGCAACCCACTCCAGTCTTCTTGCCTGGAGAATCCCAGGGACGGGGGAGCCTGGTGGGCTGCCGTCTATGGGGTCGCACAGAGTCGGACACGACTGAAGTGACTTAGCAGCAGTAGCAGTAGCAGCACCTCTAGCGGCTTCCCTTGTGGCTTAGCTGGTAAAGAATCCGTCTGTAATGTGGGAGACCTGGGTTCAATCCCTGGGTTGGAAAGATCCCCTTTAGAAGGGAAAGGCTACCCACTCCAGTATTCTGGTTTATGGGCTTCCCTGATAGCTCAGTTGGTAAAGAATCCACCTGTAGTGCAGGAGACCCCAGTTTGATTCCTGGGTGAGGTAGATCCGCTGGAGAAGGGATAGGCTACCCACTCGAGTATTCTTGGGCTTCCCTTGTGGCTCAGCTGGTAAAGAATTTGCCTGCAATTCAGGAGACCTGGGTTCGATTCCTGGGTTGGGAAGATCCCCTGGAGATGGGAATTGCAACCCACTCGAGTATTCTTGCCTGGAGAATTCACAGACTGTATAGTCCATGGGGTCACAAAGAGTCAGACAGGACTGAGCAACTTTCATTCATCATAGCACCTCTAGAGGAGAGTCAGGAGAAGCACAAGGCAGGTAACTCTCCCACAGAAGGCTATATTGAGTCAGTGGTGAGGTGGGCAACCAGGTAAAGATGGCATCCTGGGAAGAGGGCGGCGGCGGACCATCCTGGGGCCAAGGTCCCCAGGCTGTCTGCTCAGTGTTAAGGACCCTTGGGCACAATTGCTCTGGAAACCACTCTGGCTCTTTCTTGTTAGTTATTTCCTGGTTTTGCCCATTGGAGGCTTTTAGAGCCAAATCAGAGTTTAAGACCCCAATCTCAGAGGCAGCCAGCCTGTGCTCCAACCTGGGCTGACGGCAATGGGCTGCTCTGCACATGCTTCCTCCAGCCTAGAAGTGGCCTCCTTGCTTCTTCTGAGGCTGTAAGCGCAGGTCTGGGACTTTCTGAGAGGAATGGGCTGGAGAGTTGGAAGCTCCTTGGGGCCCTGATGCCATGTTTGGTTGGGTTCTTGGATTAGACTTGACATTCAAAGCCATCGACCCTTCTTCGCTTGTTCTTTCCATTTAGAGCTTGGGCTTTCAGGGAAAGCAGTATTAAAAAAAAAAAACACAGCACAAATGAGGTTGGGGGATTATCTGGGGATTTCAACAATGGTTGATTCCCTTTAAGAAGGATAATCTGGACTTGAATGTGTAAGGGCTGCAATTTCAAGTCTCACACAGCCTGCAGGGGGCCAAACTGGGTGAGTGAAAGTCAGTGAATAAGAGGGAAATGATGCCTCCACAAAGGACACACGTCTTGCCACCAGAACACAGGAAACTTGGTTATCTCATCACTGTTTCCTCTTTGCTCTAGGGCTGGAGCCGCTGGATCAGCAGGAAATCAGGGCTGAGAGGCACTCCGAAAACACTCCTGTTCTTAAAAAAGACAGAACAGACTCTTGTTCAGTGCCGTCTTGCTGGGGTATCACTGTGACTGTGAGCCTTCTGAGATATTCGTCTCTCTGTTTCTCCCCGAGATTTCTCTCATTTGTTAGCAGGATTCAGTATGTTCTGTTCTTGCAGAGAAAAATCTCCCTAGGCCATTGCATTGCATTGCTTTTAAAGTTAATGTATTTTTTGTTAATTTTTGGTTGCTCTGGGTCTTCACTGCACGTGGCTTTTCTCTAGTTGTGGTACATGGGCTTCTCATCCCATGGCCTCTCTTGTGTGGAACACAGGCTTCAGAGCTCGGGCTCAGTAGTTGTTTTATTTAATTAATTAATTTATTTATTTTTGGCTGTGCTTTGCAGCAGGTAGGATCTTGGTTCCCTGACCAGGGATTGAACCCATGCCCCCTAGCAGTAGAGGGCTGGAGTCTTAACCACTGGACCACCAGGGAAAGCCTTACTTTAAAAAAATCTACACTTTTTAAAGGCAAATACATCATGACCAATTGGGATTTATCTTTTTAAAAATAATTTTATTTACTTTTGGCTGGGCTGGGTCTTCATTGCTGCGTGGGCTTTCCTCTAGTGAGGGGGGCTACTCTCTAGTGGCTGTGTGTGAGCTTCTTCGTTGCGCTGGCCTTTCTTGTGCAATACAGGCTCTAGATCTCCAGGGCTTCAGTAGGTGAGGCTCCCAGGCTCTAGAGCAATAGCGATGGTACCTGGTTTCGGTTGCTCCACAGCATGTGGGGTCTGTCCGGATCAGGGATCGAACCTGTGTCTCCTGCACTGGCAGGCAGATTCTCTACACTTGAGCCACCAGGGAAGCCCCAAACCTACATTTTATAGATGAGAAATTGAGAAATATTTGGGCAAGGTTGACCTGTAGCAGACTGCTCACGGCCATACACCACTTCAGTGAGGAAACTAGAGCTGATACTAAAATAGGTTCCACCTTTTTCCTGCATGAGAATACCTTCCCAAGGCCCTGAATGGTTACTCTGCCTCAAGGTTACTATGTGTTCTTTGAGATAAAGAAAGGTCTTTAACAGCATCTAAGAGAGCATTATATATAGGGAAACACCTAGAAATGTTTTTTAAAGTAGAGAGTATTCTTAGAGCAGTTTTAGGTTTACCAAAAATGAGTACAGGGTACAGAGGGTCCCACACACCCCCTCAAACACCCCCCCCCACCTACTACAATTTCACTTATTAGCAACATCTTGCATTAGCCTGGCATATTTGTTGCAACTGATGGGGAAAATTCAATACATTATTATTAACTGAACTTGGTAGTTTGATGAGGACTGACTCTTTGTGTTATACATTCTGTGGTTTTAACAAATGTAGAGACATGTGTTCACCGCTGTCCTATTACACAGACTAGTTACATTGCCCTAAAAATCCTCTCTGCTTCTCCTATTCATCCCTCTTCCCCCTGTCTTGTATAGCCACTGATCTTTTTACTCTCCACAGTTTTTTTTTTTTTTTTCCATAAGTATGTTCTCTAGGGAAACTCTCACACATCCACGAAATATATGTTGCAATAGTATGCATTGTAGAAGTGTTAGGAGGGTAGAAAACTTGAAGCAGACTAACTGATTTGCAGCAAAACAGATGGATAAACTGATTTGTTTATATGTTGGAGTAGTCTATTGTCATTAAAATGCATGACCTATATTTGTACAATCCAACGGAAACATAATTTGAAGGTGGCATAAGCATTAGTATAAAAGTGTAAAACAATGAATGATAAACACCTCAGCCATACAAAACCAAGTCTCTCTAGAAAGAGAGGAAGGAGAGGGAAGAGATACGGAAGGACGTGAATCTATACAATGATCTTTATGTTAAAACAAAAAGGAGAGCTGAAGCCATTTGGCAGAATGTAAATGTCTATCCTCATCTTGGTGTTGAATATACAAATGGCTGTTATATAATTTTCCTATAATTTTCTATAGTTTTTAAACAATTCATTATTTTAAATTAAGAGAATACAATAGGGAATGAAAGATAGATTCGTGAGAGGAATTAGCATCCTTAGAGTCATGTAAATTATATATTTAGCCCACTTTTCACAATAGTATAATTAAAATTAAACCTGTCTAGTGATACTTCCTTTTCCGTATTATTCTTCATACTAAGGTGTCTCTATATATATGACTTAGGAAGGCTCATGTAGATGCTCCCAACAGAACAGCAAATTATTCCCGGAATTTAGAATTTGGAGACATACAATTTTCTGAGTGCTAACAGCATTCTTTGCTAACATGCGATATTAAGAGACACCTGAGGCTGAATCTTGTTTAATATCATGTATGTGTGGATATGTGATTTAGTTCCCAAAGAGTACATTTTAAAATATTCTGATGAGGTGTACTGTTGAATGAACCAAACTCTTCCTCAGGGTCTATTTGGAAGGGGAATGAGAAGAATGTGAGGTTTGTGCTAAACCCATGGCCACAATCTCATATTTGTTAATTATCCTAGCATCTCCCTGTCCTGACTAGATTCTTAATGAAAAGAAAGGACAAGTACGCAGGACCTGGGTTAGGACAACCATATGCTTAGTGTGAGCTTCAAAGCACGCTGACAATAGCTAGATTAGAACTCACCACAGATACTATGGATGTGACTCACAGATCTCATTCTTCTGTTCATTGTGTAATGCATTATTTTTTAACAAACTTAAAAAAAAATATGTATCTAGAATGCACAGTGTGTGGGCTAGGGACACAGAAGAGCCATTTCCTCACTAGCAACTTACAGGTTAGTACACTCATTCTCACTTGTCACTGCCAACTGCAAACCTTGCAGGACCAGCATCTGTATATGCAGATTTTTTCCACCTCTGAAGTGAAGCGAAAGCTGCTCAATCCTGTCCGACTCTTTGTGACCCCATGGACTATGCAGTCCATGGAATTCTCCAGGCCAAAAGACTAGAATGGCTAGCCTTTCCCTCTCCAGGGGATCTTCCCAACCCAGGGATCTAGCAACTTACAGGTTAGTACACTCATTCTCACTTGTCACTGCCAACTGCAAACCTTGCAGGACCAGCATCTGTATATGCAGATTTTTTCCACCTCTGAAGTGAAGCGAAAGCTGCTCAATCCTGTCCGACTCTTTGTGACCCCATGGACTATGCAGTCCATGGAATTCTCCAGGCCAAAAGACTAGAATGGCTAGCCTTTCCCTCTCCAGGGGATCTTCCCAACCCAGGGATCAAACCCAGGTCTCCTGCATTGTGGGTGGATTTTTATCAGCTGAGCCACAACGGAAGTCCAAGAATACTGGAGTGGGTAGCCTATCCCTTCTCTAGCAGATCTTCCCAACCCAGGAATCCAACCAGGGTCTCCTGCATTGCAGGCGGATTCTTTACCAACTGGGTTATGCAAGTTATAATTGTATACAAAAAATAATTGACAGCGTTTGTCCATGGGTTTGTCCATCTTCATTGAAGCAGACTGTACATTGAAGCCTTCTTTTCAGTTATGCTGACTATACCAATGCATGTGATTTTTTAAAGGCATTCTTTTAGAGTAATTTTAGGTTTACAGCAAAATTCAGTGGAATGTAGAGATTCTCATATACACCCCTTCATACACAGCATAGCGTCCCCCATTATCAGCATAGCTCATCAAAATGGTACATATTTATTACCAAGGATGAACTTACATTTACACTTCGTAATCACTCAGAGCCTATAGTTTACCTTAGGGTTCAGTCTAGGTGTTATAAAGTCTATGAGTTTGGAGAAATATAGGCATAATTGCCATCTGTAATTCTTCTTTGATGATGTATATATCAAGGTCTTTGGTCAACGTTTCAATCAGGTTTTTTTTTCTTATTGTTGCATTTTAAAAGATCTCTGTATGTTTTAGATTATAATACTTTATCAGATGTGTCTCTTGCAGATACTTTCTCCAATTCTATGTCCTGTTTTCTAATTCTCTTAACATTATATTTTGCAAAGAAGAAAATTTTAATTTTAATGAAGTCCAGCTTATCAATGATTTCTTTCAGTGATTGTCTTCACTGTTGTATCTAAAAAGAAATCACCATACCCAAGATCATCTAGATTTTCTGCTGTTACCTTCTAGTAGTTTCATGGTTTACAGTTTATGTGTAGGTCTATGAGCCTTCTTAAGTTAACTTTTGTGAATGGAGTAAGATCTATATCTAGATGCAAAAAATTTGCATCTAGATATCCAATTGTTCCAGCACCATTAGTTGAAAAGACTGTTTTTGTTTCATTGTATTATCTTTGTCCCTTTGGCTATATTTGGTTTGATGGTTTAGTGCTAAGTTGTGTCCGACTCTTGCAACCCCATGGACTGTAGCCTTCTAGGCTCCTCTGTTCATGGATTCTCTAGGCAAGAATGCTGGAGTGGGCTGCCATTTCCTTCTCCTTGGCTCTCTATTCTGTTCCATTGATTTACTTTTTTCTCTTCTTTTGCCAATACTGCACTGTCTTGATCACTATAGCTGTACAGTAAGTCTTGAACTTGGGTAGTTTCAATCTCTAACTTTGTTCTTCTCCTTCAAAATTGTCTTGGCTATTCTGGGTCTTTTGCCTCTCTACATAAACTTCAGAATCCATCTGTCAATAGCCACAAAATAACTTCCTGGATTTTGGTTGGGTTTGTACTGAAGCTAGAGAACAAAGTGGGAAGAACTGACATGACACTATTGAGCCTTTCTACTCATGAACATAGATTATCTCTCAATTTATTTAATTCTTTAATTTATGTAATAAGTGTTTTGTAGTTTTCCTCATATAGATTTTGTATGTGTTTTGTTATATTTATACCTAAGTATTTTATTTTTGGGTTGCTAATATACACAGTATTATGATTTTAATTTTAAATTCCACTTGCTCTTTGCTGGACCAAGGAAAGCAATTGACTTTTTATAATGGTCTTATATCCTGCAACCTTGTGATAATCACTTATTAGTTCCAGGAGCCTTTTTCATAGATTCATTAGGATTTTTTACATAGACAGTGATGTCATCTGAAGACAAACACAGCTTAATGTCTTCCTTTCCAACCTGTGTACATTTATTGCCTCTTAGGGCCTCAAGCAAGAACTTACAGTAAAATGTTGAAAAGATAGTGAATCCTTCTGTAGTGCTGCCTAGAATTCTACGGAATTAGAGGACATCTACTCTATACACCTGCTTCCAAGTGTGGCAATTTTTCAAACACCCCAGACCAATGATTTTTATTATAGGCCTTGTGGTTCTGTAGTGGTCTCTGTCATGTCATGCAGCTGAGATTTCTAGGAGAATGCAAGAACCTGAAAAATGTGCCAACAGATTCAGCCACAACAGCTGTATCTTTTCACACAACTGTGGGATACGAGATCCCCCTTGCTTTGTTCCTGTCTTTCCTGTGTTGCCTGATCATTCTTATTTTGCCCTGTTGTCCTCCAGATCCATCCTTCCAGAATCCTTCCAGCAAAGTTAGCCTTCCTCCTCTTATTCTCATTTCTCTTTTTCCAGTCCCGATGTTCTGCATGTTTTGTAGGAGGAGTGACTCCTTGGGCTGCTTTTAGAGATTGAAGAAATTAGGTTAAAATTTTAGGCCTCCTTTGTTCTAAAACCCCAGACGCAGGCCATACCTCATGAAAAATAACCTTCTCCTCATCTGGTGACTCATGGCCTCCTGATCCCTGAAACAGCCCCTCTACAATGGTATAGTGGTGTTTTTCTATTAATCCTTAACTGATGATTTATTGACTTATAGTCTAGTTTACTGGCAAGAGACCCCCCCCGGTGATGTATTTTCTGTTAAAACTTTTTCCGGGTAGCTGTTTTTCTGAAGACTGACCAACCACTGCGGGGTGGTCAGCCAGCCATTTCAACCTGATTACCTGCAGACCTATCCCCTAAAAGGTTAAGCCTTGCCCACCAATCAAACGTCCTCACCCCACCTGTACCTGCCTATGGCCCCAATCATATTGTTTTCAGTGTCCTAACCTTACTCCCGCCTACTTGTGATTTTTCTGTATAAAAATCCTTAGTGACCAGCGTTCTGGGTTCACTCCTTCCGAGGAGTTCGAACCCCGGCGCGCCGGTTCAATAAATCCTCTTGCTGATTGCATCGATATCCGAGTCTTGGTGATCTGTGAAGCGACGGCTCCGGTGATTAGGCCTTCTCCGGGTCTAACAAGATCACCAATTCTTCTGGTTACAGGAAGGCTGACCCAAAGACCCCTTGAGTCCAGACCCCATTGAACCCCTTTCAGTGTTCAGGCATGGACTAGTGTCTCTCTTCTTCCTTCTCCCCCGCCACCACCTCTTCCTTCCTTTTTCATCCTTCCTTCCTTTCTCTTTCTTGTTTCCTTCCTCCTGAGTACTAAATGGGTATCACTAGTGGGATGTGAGTGCCATGCTTGAAGCATAAATCTGGCTGATTGGGACTTTTTACCAGTTTTAAATTAAGAATATTACATTTGGGGACCTTTAACTGTCTATAGAACTCTTTCACTTAGTAACATGGGTTTAAAGCTTCTCCATGTCTTATCATGACTTCATAGTTCATTTTACTTTGTGGCTGATGACATTTCATTGTATGGATGTACCACTGTTTATCCATTCACCACCTGGGGGACATCTTGGTTGCTTTCGCATTTTGACAGTTATGGGCAAAGCCACTATCCACGTCTGCATGCAGGCTGTTGTATAGTAGAAATGGTTTTTGATTGGCAGCTAGAATGACTGGCCGAGCTTTAAGAATAGTCTCAACTTCTCCACCCTTATTTTAGTCTGGTTTAGTTTGTCTAATACACGCAGGGATTCCTTGGTTCCTGAAGCCATGCTCTCTTCTTTAAAGAGGAGCAGTCTATACCATGTAACGGAACACTGAAGCTTTGGAAACTCTCAGACTAAGTTCACAAAATGTCACCTTGGCCCCCAGATTTAATTAGACTTAAGGGAACTTATCATTCTCAGAAATAATCAACAACCGAGGAGTCTTAACCCATGCCAATTTCACATAAAGGACTCTGGAACATTGCAGGCAATTTTTGACACCTTGGCCACAGGCAAGATTCTTCATGAATTTCAATCTCATTGTTCCTTCTTCTAAAGTTCCCTCAGGAAAGAATGGTTTCTCAACAGCTAATGTTCTCCAGAGCACCACTCAGGTTTAAGAGAGCGGATGTAACAGCCTTTAGACCACATGTAGACAAAGGGGGAAAGACCAGATTTTAATATTGTCCTGTTACTATTTAGGCAAAGCGGTTGTCTCCACAGTCACACATTTCCCAATCACCCTGCTGACTCAGCCCCGTCCTTCCTTTTGCTTGTGGGCTGAGACTTGCAAAATTCCTGTGTTGTTTGCTTCTATTAACATTTTTACACACACATTTCTTTTCCTTTCATCTTTATTTGCCTCCAAAGAACCCTGCTAGAGAGAACTCTTCTAGTGATAATGATGTCGTGTTTTATTTCAAACCATTAGGATTTTCATTTGATTATTACTTCCTGTTCTTTTTGGTAACCATGGTCAAAACTTGAAATGAAAATAAAAATATGTTCGTGCAGTCATTTGGGAATGATTTGTTGAAGTGATGGAATTTAAACATCCCCTTTTTAGTTGCTAATGTTGAAAAAAGGAAGAAACTGAGGTGAGAGAAGGCAAAAATAAAATGAGACAGACACCCTTTTTTTTTCATGTCAGAGATGTCTTTATATTTTTCAAAAATTTCTGTTGGCGTATTGACTTCCCTGTTGGCTCAGATGGTTAAGCGTCTGTCTACAATGTCGGAGACCTATATGTCGTGTTTTATTTCAAACCATTAGGATTTTCATTTGATTATTACTTCCTGTTCTTTTTGGTAACCATGGTCAAAACTTGAAATGAAAATAAAAATATGTTCGTGCAGTCATTTGGGAATGATTTGTTGAAGTGATGGAATTTAAACATCCCCTTTTTAGTTGCTAATGTTGAAAAAAGGAAGAAACTGAGGTGAGAGAAGGCAAAAATAAAATGAGACAGACACCCTTTTTTTTTCATGTCAGAGATGTCTTTATATTTTTCAAAAATTTCTGTTGGCGTATTGACTTCCCTGTTGGCTCAGATGGTTAAGCGTCTGTCTACAATGTCGGAGACCTAGGTTCGATCCCTGGGTCGGGAAGTTCCCTGGAGAAGGAAATGGCAATCCACTCCAGTACTATTGCCTGGAAAATCCCGTGGACAGAGGAGCCTGGTAGGCTACAGTCCACAGGGTCGCAAAGAGTCGGACACGACTGAGCAATCTTCAATCTTCATAGTTGAACTACAGTGTTGGGATAGTTTCAGGTGTACAGCAAAGTGAATCAGTTATATAAATATCTGATTACATAAATATAATATATATATTCTTTTTCAGATTCTTTTTGCACATAGAATATTGAGTTCCCTCTGCTATACAGTAGGTCCTTATTATAATAGTTATCTATTTTATATATAGTAGTGTGTATATGTTAATCCTAATCTCCTAATTTGTCACTTCCCCCCACATTTTTGCCTTTGGTAACCATAAGTTTGATTTCGAGATCTGTGAGTCTGTTTCTGCTTTGCAAATAAATTCATTTGTATCATTTTTTTAGATTCCACATAGAAATGATATCATATGATATTTGTCTTTGGCTTAATTCGCTTAGTTTGATAATCTTTAGGTCCATCCATGTTGATGCAAATGGCATTATTTTGGTTTTTTTTTTAGGGATGAGTAATATTCCACTGTATATATGTACCACATCTTCTTTATCCATGCCTCTACTGATGGACGTTTAGGTTGCTTCCATGTCTTGGCTATTGTAAACAGTACAGAAGCTGACTCTTTCTAGTGTTATTAATGAAAGAGCCCTGGGGACATATATTCCAATAAACCACGTGTCAAAGTGCACTCCTTACATTTATAAACCGGGTGTCCAGGCAGTTTGACACTCAGAAAAAAATACACAAAGGACCCCAATTGATGGTGGAGTAGAGGGAAGAGATAGAGTTGTGGGGGTGGGAGGTGGGCCTGGGCAAACAGGCAACACTTAGAACAGTTTGATATCAATTCGTGGGGCCGAGACGCAGCATTTAACCTGTGGTCGACCTAGCGGCTGAAGTTGCTGTGCTATGTCAGGAACAGGCTCAGTACATGTGACGGGAAAATGATGGCCTGGCCCTGTTCTCTGTCTAGATAAGGATGTCAGAATAATGTGTGTCCAAATGTATTTAATGTCAGAGCTAAGCCAAGGCTGAAGTCTTTGACCAAGCAGGGTGATGAACAAAATTCATGCCCAAGATCCTGCTTACTTTTTATGATGAAGTATACATGCTTTTATTATGAAGTAAGTCACTTCAGTGTGTCTGACTGCGACCCCATGGACTGTAGCCCGCCAGGCTCCTCTGTCCATGGGATTCTCCAGGCAAGAATACTGGAGTGGGTTGCCATGCCCTTCTCCAGGGGATCTTCTTGGTGCAGGGATCAAACCCGTGTCTCCTGCATCTCCTTCATTGGCAGGAAAGTTCTTTACCACTAGTGCTACCTGGGAAGCCCATTATGAAGTATGCACAAACTCAAGGCCGACTGGATGCCTTAATTATAACATAAAATAATTATTGAAATTAGTGTTTAGCTCTGAAATAAATGACAGTACAATTCTCACCTGTGCCTACAGTGAAAATTTGATTACATTCTTTATGTTAATAAAGACAGCCTCTTCCATGAAGTATGATAAGAATTATTTGTTGAATGAATTATCCATCAACAGTATCAGTATTGCTGTCATTATTATTGCAGAAGACTGCCAAGCAAAGAAATACTTGATTAGGGTTGATACACAAGAATGTCTTAAGTCTCTGGTGAATTTGATATTACTCCTCCTCTAGGCATTGATTTCTTCTGGCATTATATCTGATTTTCAGAGTTCCTTCTTTTGTGGTGGACATACATTCAACTCTAAGGAATCACATAAAGGAGCATATATTGTAAATCTAGAAAAATCCCATGAGGCTTTCCTGCAGTCTTCTGGGCCAGACGTCATGGTCTCCATTTATCCTGAGGCCTGTAGGGGAAGCAGTGGGACAGGTCCAGTGGGTGTGAGGTGGTCCTGGCTGACAGTATCAGGTTGGAGCGTGAGGTTACCAGGGATACAAAGATGCTCTGGGCAAGAACTGGAAGTCATATTCAGAAGGAGAGCGGAGGTCAATGTGTGTTAATCCCTCCAAAGCCTACAATGAATGAAAAAGACTACCTGGCCTGCAAATCTTTGACAAGAGAAAGTAGCAAAGCCAAGAGTCAGCAGAATCTGACCAGGAGAATGAAAGGAAAGCCTGGAGGTCCAGGGCAGACCGCTGGGCGCTTCAGTGAACTGTCCTAGGGCAGTGGATTCCTTGCAAAACTGGGAATACTGAGATGGTATAAAGCTTGGAGGTGAGTTGCGTGGAACAGAACGCTGGAGGAAGAGTTCCTGGAACACGTGCGCCTCTGCTGAGCTGCGAGTGGCCGAGACATAGATGGTCAGGAATCCCAGCTTACAGTCACTGCTCTGGGCCCAGCTTCTCTGCTTAACTTTCCCGAGGCCTGTTGCCCACCCACAATGGTTGCCCTATGTGTCTTCATGATTATTTTTTTTCCCCGCACCACATGTTATGTGGATCTTAGTTCCTTGACGAGGGATGGAACCATGTTCCCTGCAGTGGAGGTACTGACTCCTAACCACTGGACCACCAGGGAAGTCCCCCACATTGTGTCTTCAAGCAACAGAAAAAGGGCATTTCTGTTTATTAGAAAGAAAAGCCTTCCCACGTCTTTCCCTCTGAGTCTGTTAGCCAGGATGAGGCCAGAAACCCAGGACCTGGCACCAGGGTAGGCTGTAAAGCTGGTGTCTGGCATTTTCGACTTGAATCAGCCAGAAAAGAAGGCAGTCCAAGGAACGGCAGTTGTGACTCTGCAGACAGTGCCGGCTGCAGTATGTCCACACTTTGGGGATATTTTAAGTCTTGCTCAGAAAATATCAAGTTCAACCACGTTACTCTTTCACAACTCAGCCAGCTCCTTTGACTGTGCTCCATTGTGGTTAAAAGAAGAGTTATAGACGTGCCAAGTGTTCTTCAGAAGATAAGTCTGAGCCAAACAGGAAGTGGTATTTCCTACCCTCCTGTTCCGTGTATCCTGCCGTTGTTTGTGGAGTCACTGGAGATGGCAGGACCTGGTCAAGGGCTCTCTGCTGAGGGAGAGTGGGCGTTTGGGCGGAAGTGCAAGTATCAGGGATGGAACATGTGCGGGTCATGCCGGTTGCTCATCAAAGAATCTGTCCCATGCCAACTACCACGAGACAGATACTTCATCTGTAACAAGCATTTTAGATCTGCTCTCAGAGTCAGCTTTTGTCCTGGCTTTCTCTGAACTCAGCTGACTCTGACACTGCCCTGTGTCCATGTGTCTAATAAGCTTTGAGCTGTTCTCAGCAGGATGGAAATGTAGACACTACGTGCTGTGTTGGTTTTTGTCTTTAATTTTTGGCTGTGCTGGGTTTCCACTGCTGCGTGGGCTCTCTCTGTTTGTGGTGAGTAGGCGTTACTCTCTAGCTATGGTCGAGGGCTTCTCATCGTGGTGGCTTCTTTTGCCGTGAAGCACAGGCTCAAGGCTCACGGGCCAGCAGTTGTGATGCATGGGCTTAGCTGCCCCGTGGCACATGGGATCTTCACGGACCAGGGATTGAGCCCCATGCCCCCTGCATTGGCAGACAGATTTTTAACCACTGGGCCACCAGTAGCCACTTCTAAGGAACAGAAGGGCCAATGATCTAGGAATTCAGGAAACCAGGAGGGTCCACGTTGGGGACATGGAGATGCTGAGAAGACAGGTGAGCCTGGGGAGACCTGAGGTCAGGAGATGAGGGCAGAGAGGGTGGTCACCTCAGCAGCCCAAGCAAATGTCAAGGCCTTTCGGGGATTTCTTTAGTGGTCTAGTGCTCGACTCCACACTTCCAACGCAGGGGACACAGGTTCGATCCCTGGTTGGGGAACTAGGATCCCACATGCCACACAGCACAGCCAAAATAAAAAAAAGTCAGCAGTCTTGGTTCTGATGTGTTCCAGGGTCCCCTTCCCTCTATGTCTGAGTGAGAGTTGGCTATCAGAGACACCTGCATGAGATCTGAGAGGCACACGGGAAGTAGTGACCTGTAGGCGTGAAAGCTCTTTGCAGGCTGGTATGGTGTCAGCTGGAAGGGGGCGTCCAGTGGCTTCAGCCTATCCTTGCTGCATCCCTCTGGTGTCCAGCTCCTTTTCCTGATCATTGGCCCATCTGAACAACAATTTAGCACCAGCCGTGTGTGGCTGTGGATCTCTAGTGCACCCCCCGCCCCACCTCCACCCCATACAAGTGATTACTGTTCTCCCAGTGACTAGCCAGCACTCGGCCAGCTCTGATCAGCCCACCCAGCCACCACTTCAGGGGGTCTGGATAGGGAGTTTTCTCTGAGTTGTCTCACTTCTCTGTCCCAATTTTTGCTTCCCGAGCTCCTCCCAGTTGTGCCAGGTCCACTTCCTAGACTGAATCTTACCCCATAACATACCTGGCAGCTGTCCTTTCCTGAGCTGGCTGAGGAGAGCATGGAGCCGCCTGAGACGCACGCTACTCCAGTGTGCATAAAGCTAGCCTCCTCCATTTTCTCTACACCGTGTTTGGAGCCCCATCTCTGCTAAAGGTTGGGGCTGGGGGGTGCTACTTAAACTTGCCAAATTAAGCAAATTCTGTCTCTTAGGGTTTAAAGCACTGATTTCTGGGTTAACTTAAACTGCTTTGCATCTGCCTCCCTCCTCTGTTCGCTGGGTGCCCTGTCCCTGGGCGACAGGAGAAACACCCATACTCCTGGTGGGATAGCCCTCTCTCGGCATGTGGATCTCTGCTTGGTCCAGTCAAGCCAGCCCCTGGAGGCCCTGGACTGCTCTCCTTTGAGACGGAGCTAATTCCACACAGTCTTCCGGTCAAGGTGCTGGACCTTCTACTGGATTCCAAGATCTCTGATTTTTTTTTTTTTTTTTTGGCTGTGCTGCATGGCATGTGGGATCCTAGTTCCCCAACCAGGGATCAAACCGGTGTCCCCCTACATTGGAAGCGTGGAGTCGACCACTAGACAACCAGGGAAGTCCCTCAAAGGCCTTGACGTTTGCTTGGGCTGCTGAGGTGACCGCCCTCTCTGCCCTCATCTCCTGACCCCAGGTCTCCCCTGGATCACCTGTTCTCTCAGCATCTCCATGTCCCCAACGTGGACCCTCCTGGTTTCCTGAATTCCTGAATGCCCAGGCTGTGTGGGAACCAGGGTATGGTCAGAACCACTTAGGGAGTGTCTAGAATCCATGAGGAGGGGAGAGGGTTTCCAGAAGTCTCCAGAAGATTAAAGAGTAGATGCAATGGGAACGGAGACCTGCCTGAGAAAGCGCGACTTGAGATTGAGGTGTCTGAGGTGGAGGAGTTTCCTGGAGCTGACAGATCCAAGGATATTCCTCAGAAGTGGGGATGGAGTGAAATGGACTGGAAATGGAGCACATGGCAAGGTTACCTTTCTGAGTGGAAACTCACCTGTGAACGTGCTGGGGAGACGCTTCAAGGAGAGCAGCAGAAAGCCTGAGAAGGAAGCTTAGGAGACTGGAATGACAGTGGACTTTATGAGTCAACTTCCTGAGTTTAAATCCTGGGTCTAAGGTTGAGGTAAATCCTTTTGTAACCAAAGGTGGGATCTGGCTGCTCAAAAGCCAATAAAGAGGCCAGGTTGGTGGAAATCAAAGTTTGCTTTATTTTGGATGCTGGCGAGGGGGAGGGGAGAGAGGGTGGGCTCCTGTCCAAAAGTCAACTCCCCCCACCCCGATAAGCAATGGGCAAGAACTGTTATAGCCAGAGGGAGGGGGCTATATCCAGAAACAGCACAGTCAGCTCAGACGCTCATCTTGAAACTGGTCGTCGGTGGCCTGACCAACGTCATCTTGATTGTGTTAAGGACACTTAATCTTCAGTTCTGGGCTTGGTTTGTTCCCATTTTCTAGAGGCCAGGTCTCAGAATTGTGGCAGCTATGTCTTGGCTACAGTCATTGTGTAGTTACCTTCTTCCATCCAGTGAGCATTTCAGTATCTGTAAGACAGCTCACAAGGTATGGTTTAGAATATTATCTACAGTTTTGAGAAGGAACTGACGGTCCTTGACTTTGCCTACTCACTAAACTAGTCTTGTTTTGTCCCGTTTGACTGCTTTTATTTGCTTCTGCATTTTCTCATTTCTCTGATTAAACTTATTCTTTGGCTGAAGTTCTTCCACAAGCAGAAGGCAGGCTGAGAACATGGCAGGGAAGGCACCCTAGGGTCCTGCTTTGTTTTGCTATCTTTGAGCCTTGCTTTGCCCAGTGTTAAACGGGCTGTGATGTTCCTTCTACAGGATGACCGAAGTAGTCCGCGAGTGCTTCTCGCTCTGCAATCCATCAGTAGCTGCATTCATCACTCATCATTAGCCGGCAACAGCCAGAAAAAAAATAAAAATAAAAGCGCACCCCCATATTTCCATGGACTGGCCCCTTGCACTTCCCTTGGATTTCTAGAATCCATGCGCCTGGGTGTTTGTTGTACTCACTCCCACTTCTGTTCTCTTAGTAAAGCTGTGGGCCCATCTTATAATTATGGACAAATCCAGGAAAGATATGAATTTACTGCCACTGCATGTAGTACCTGGGGACAGGACACGATTTGATGCTCCTTTTATCTCATTTTGCAACTAGAAGGTGTCAATCAGTCCAGTCGCTCAGTCGATACTCTGTGGCCCCGTGGACTGCAGCACACCAGGCCTCCCTGTTTATCACCAGCTCCCGGAGCTTGCTCAAACTCACGTCCACTGAATCGGTGATGCCATCCAGCTATCTTATCCTCTGTCGTCCCCTTCTCCTCCTGCCTTCAATCTTTCCCAGCATCAGAGTCTTTTCCAAGGAGTCAGTTCTTTGCATCAGTTGAGGGCATGCCCACCTGCTCTTTCTGCCCCAACTCTTTCTGGCTCTGTGCCTCTCTCTCCCAGAGGAAATTAAGAAATGACTGGGTTTTAGTGTAAAAACAGAGTTGAAAGTTTGAAATGGAAA
Organism: Madoqua kirkii; assembly: GCA_006408675.1. NCBI lineage: Eukaryota > Metazoa > Chordata > Mammalia > Artiodactyla > Bovidae > Madoqua > Madoqua kirkii. The sequence goes on from SJYC01132699.1 coordinate 36,947, forward strand.
AATTAAGGTAGTCTTGATTGGTAGCTTCATCACAATGCAAAATTTCAAAAGAGAGCACTCCTGGGACTTCCCTGGTGGTCTAGCAGTTAAAACTCCACATTTCCACTTCCAGGGGTTGCAGGTTCAGTCCCTGGTCTGGAAACTGGAATCCCACATGCCACATGGCAAGGCCAAAACAATTAAAAAAAGAGCACTGCTGAAACCCACACAGCTCGTCTGCTGCCATTATTCCATTAAATATCTGTGTCACCACAGGAGATCACAAGCTCCTTGCCAGCAAGGACCATGTCTTAAGAATCTTTGTATGTCCAGGACTTAGCCTAGAGCCAGGCCCAGTAAATGTCTTTCTAATGAGTGATTGAAAATTTGAACCTGGAGAAGAGAAAGATCCATGTGAATTCATGATGCCTGTCAACTTAATAAGAGACTAAGGAAAATCTTTAGAAAAATAGATTTCTCTGTTACGAATAATAAAGGAAGAGATTGGCTTAAAAGAGCAGCATGAGGGATTCCAGTGAGACCTAGGGAAGAACTTCCTGACATAGAAGCTGTGAATGGGAGTGGATAACAAAGAACAATGGTGCCCACCCTCACCCTACTTTCCTTTCATTGGTCAAGAGGTGCCTCTGAAAGGGAGGCTGCTTCTAGCTATCTTTAAAGCTCCTTTTTAGCTCTGAGACTGTATATTTTCTTTACTTACTGCAAATCATTGCTGCTTTCTCCACTGCCTTGATGAATTTTTTGGAGGCTTCAGAGCATTTGACTGCTTATCTTAACTTCATGGGCTGGAGTGGATTTCTGTGGATGTAGAAAGTTTGAGAAGCTTCAGAGGCTGAGAATGAGTTCAAAGCCCATCTGGGTGGGGGGAGAAGGACTGAGTGAGCTGGAGACCCTCCCCCACAGCCCAGAATCTGGTCTCTTTCAAAGACTACATGCATTTTATAGGCCCAACAAGCGATGAAGGCTTGTTTTGCACTGAAGGAAAAAAACAAAAACAAAAAACAAACCAAACTGAAAACAACTTTGCCTGACCTTTTAAAACCCCTATAAGCCTCAGGGCTGTTGGCTGTATTTTGCAATAACTCTGATCTTTTTACTAAAAAAGAATGCTGATCAGTCCGGGGACGCCAACTTCCATTTGTTACCCGGTTGCTAAGAGATAGCTAAAGAGGATTAGCCATCATAGATCACAGGTGCATGGAAATTTCTGCCCTCTGCTTTTGATTGCAGTGATGAAAAATAGTTTAGAGCATTTGAGGAAAAAAATCTTTTCCTGTGTCTTTGGCACTTGAATTGTTTTTAAAGAGCCGCTCTCTGCCCCAACAAATCCAAAGATGAGAAGATGGAATTCAGATTTTTGCAGTCCTGCAGTGCCTCTTAAACTTAGTTTTTTTCTTTTTCCATCATCATTTCTTTAGCTCAGGCTAAATGTCTGATGATGCAGAAGGTATGAGACAGATCCTCTAGATTTACATATTATTTAACTGCACTAACCCTCTGCTTACTCCTCCGTAAAATGGGGGGAAATGATAGGAGGTATTTTCTAGGATTGTTGGGAGGATAAAAATAGATTAGTATGAGAAATTTTAATTAGCATTGTATTTGCCCATAGAAAGTGCTCAGTAAATACTAAATGCTGTTATTAGTATCATTGCTATTGTCGTGCATAAGTATTTCTCTGGCCTTAGAGTATTATTATTTCAAAGTGAAATGTGCATTTATTTTCCTGTCTTAAAGACTGACTTCAGTTAGAACAAGTTTTGACCAAGGTGAGAACCACCCAGGGGCAAGGGTAACCAAGTGCAACAGCTTTGCCCAGCAGCATGTGCATGGGGCCACATACTTTGGTTTGCTCGTCTGAAAAGTGAATTTTTAAGCCCACTGTAACTGACACACGCTGTCATGAAGGTCGGATGGAGCAGTATGAATATGGATTCCATGTCCCCTTTTATCCTTGGAGTTGTACGTGTATGTGTGTGCTAAGTCACTTCAGTTGTGTCCAACTCTTTGCAACCCTACGGACTATGGCCTGCCAGGCTCTTCTGTCCATGGGATTCTCCAGGCAAGAGTACTGGAGTGGGTTGCCTTTTCCTTCTCTAGGGGATTTCCCAACCCAGGGATGGAACCCAAGGCTCTTATGTCTCCTACATTGGCAGGAGGGTTCTTTACCACTGAGCCACCCCAGAAGCCCCATCCTTGGAGTTTCTGAAAGTAATTTAAGACATATCACTAGTATCCTTGGGGCTTCCCTGCTGGCTTACACAGTAAAGCAGGAGTCCCAGGCTCAGTCCCTGGGTCCACGGTGTTGCAAAGAGTCAGACACTACTGAATGACTAACACTAGCCTACCAACTAGCAGTATCGCAGGATACTACCCACCTGGTAGCAGAGGGTCCTCAGTTCTGCCATTAGAGCTGTGTCAGAGCTGGGGGCAGGGGGCAGTGGGGGAGACCTGGAGAATGTTTCTCTCTGCATTCCTTCTCCTTTGCATGTTTCTCTGCTGCTTTTCTCAAACCTCCTGATTTGTACTTATGACCAAATATCTGGAGACAGACAGACAGACAGAAAGGAGAGAGAGAAAATATTCCTCTTGATTGTTGCCTTTATTTCTATTTCAGCCAAGTAGTTGTTTGTGGATATAGGTCCCTAAACCATTTTTTTCCTAATTTTTAAGAATTGAAATCTTGCATGAACAATAAGGTGGATTATACTACTCTTTCTGAGAATGCTCAGAAATCCGGGGAAGCTCCTGGATGAAAAAGCTCATTCCCTAGAAAAGCAAGAATCCCTATTTGTCTCTTGAACTACCAGCTTTAGCTGTTCTCAAAGAAATCAGAAGAGTGATTAGTTTCTTTTTTCTTCTGTGTCCACTTTTAACTAAACGCTTCCTTCCAGTGTCTCCATTTCAAATTCTCAGAGAATCAGTCCCTCTTTTTGCTTCTAGACATCCTGCGGATGACCACTCTTGGGTTAAACATTCCTCTCTCATCTTATCAGCTTTCAGTTTAGTGTGTGTGTGTGTGTGTGTGTGTGTGTGTGTGTGTGTGTATTGCCACTCTGAGCTGCTATAATAGACTGGGAAGCTAATAAACAAATTATAAGAACAAATTAATTTCTCACAGTTCTGGAGGCTCAGAAATCCAAGAACAAGAACATATTCAGTGTCTGGTGAGAATCCACTTCCTGGTTCACAGACCAGGAGGTGTCTTCCCAGGGTGGAAGGGGTGAGGGAGTTAGTTCTCTGGGGTCTCAAGGGCACTAATCCCATTCATCCTCACAACCTAATCACCTCCCAAAGGTCCCACCTCCTAATGCCATCACATTGGGAGTTAGTTTGAAGTGTGGGGACACAAGTATTTGGTCTATAGTGGGTGTGTCACATGGAGTGGGAAGATTCCTCTGAAGTTCTGGAGTTCTGAGTGAGGTGTATAGCATTCAGTGGACCTGTGTGGATGCTCACACTCCAGGTTTCTCTTAGATTGTCAAGCCAGGGGAGATAAAGTAGATTGAGAATTACCAAACATTTTATAAAAAGGAACTCCTGAAAATATCTAACCATTTACACTGGGCCCAGCAATTGAAGCCCTAGTTATTTGCCCAGGAGAAATAAAAATATATGGCTGCAAATACCTGAACAAGAATGTTCATAGTATCTTTATTCTTGATAACACAAAATTGGAAAAGAACCCAGCTGTCCATCAAAATGAGAATGGGTAATTAACTGTGACATAATTAAAAATAGAATACTGCTGCTAACAAAAAGAAATATATTACTGATACAACACAAGGGAATCTCAAAAAACATTATTCTGAATGAAAGAAAGACTTATTCCCAAACACACATGCTATATGACTACATTATGAAGTCATAAAGAAGCAAAACTAAAAAATTTTTAAATGATTAAAAAGGTGATAACGTGAAAAAGATGATTTAAAAAAATGTCTCTGGGTTTGGGAGTGAGGCTTTGGCAGGAAGAGGCATTAGTATTTTCTGTTGTGATGATAATTTCTACATCTTGAAAGGGGTTTGAGTTGCACAGGTATAAGCATTTGTCAAAACTTAGCAAATGTACACTTAAAATTGATACATTATCTGTAATTTTACATCTGAGGGGGGAAAATGTAAGCAAATCTTGAACTCTAGTTAAAGATATGCACACTGACGTATATAGGCAGAAGTTTACTTATGGCTATATTGTAATTTGAAATTGACTAAAAAGATGGATTGAGGATGGAAAGAGAAATGGGTGGGTAGACCTATGTGATAAAGAAAGAATAATGAAATATTAGTGGTGGAGTTTGGTGATGAGATTTTGGATATTCTCTGAAAATGCTTTCAAATTCACTGCATGTATGAAATTTCTCAATAAAATACTAGGGAAATATCTGACAAGTAATGCCTTTCAAATAATTTAATTAGTCCTCAGTTTAAGGTGAATTCAATAACAACAAAAAATAATTGAGTGACTGTCATCTATAAAGCAGTGTTATGTATTATACTAAGAATATAATAAAGACAAAGTACTTGGCTCAGAAAGCTTGCAATTTCATTTTTGTTGTTGTTCAGTTGCTAAGTCATGCCCGACTCTTTTCCACCCCATAGAGGCCGCCAGGCTTCCCTTCCCTATCCCTTGCCGTCTCCTGGAGTTGGTTCAAACTCATGTCCATTGATTCAGGGATGCCATCCAACCATCTCATCCTCTGTCTCCCTCTTCTCCTCCTGCCCTCAGTCTTTCCCAGCATCAGGGTCTTTTTCGTTGAGTCAGTTTTTCCCTTCAGGTGGCCACAGTATTGGAGCTTCAGCTTCAGCATCAGTCTTTCAAGTGAAATTACATAAGGCAGACCAAACGCAACCCAAATTGTCATAGTGTCTTCCCAGGGTGGAAGGGGTGAGGGAGTTAGTTCTCTGGGGTCTCAAGGGCACTAATCCCGTTCATCCTCACAACCTAATCACCTCCCAAAGGTCCCACCTTCTAATACCATCACATTGGGAGTTAGTTTGACAAACATAGGTCACTGACTTTCTGGAACAGTCTAATTGCAAGTACTTTCATTATTTTTTTAAATATAAGGAATTCATTAATAAATAACTCAGTGTTCTTTTGATTGCTTGACTTTGTAAGACTTTGTATATAAACAGATTCAGAAGTCAGGAAAAAAATCTTTTGTCACGTGCTGTCTGCTGATTTTGTTTAGGAAAAAGGTTTTTGCTATAATTGTATCTGGCCTCTCTGTTTGTTCAGGGATATTGTTGACATGACATTTAAAATTTACTTTACATCAAGGAAACAGGCACTAGAATACATGGAAAAATCAATGAATGTCAGAGAAAAATGAGGTTGCTATTTAAGGTTCATTCGGGTTGGAGTTATTTTCAACTTTCCCTACTCTCTTGCTTTAGGATTTCCCACCCGCAGCCCATCCCCAACAACAACCTAGGGCTTGTTCTAAACCCTGATCATAAGATTGTCCTGCTCAGAAATTTCTTGTGGCTTTCAATTGCATAGAATCTGGTCTCATGGGCTTCACCTGTGTTCTGTACGGATCCCTCCATTCATACCTTCTGCTGAGTCCTCTGCATGTTGTTTAGTCGCTGAGTTGTGTTCAGCTCTTTGTGATTCCATGGACTGTAGCCCCCCAGGCTCCTCTGTCCATGGGATTCTACAGACAAGAATACTGGAGTGGGTTACCATTTCCTCCTCCAGGGGATCTTCCCGACCCAGGGACTGAACCTGCATCTCCTGCATTGGCAGGTGGATTCTTTACCACTGAGCCACCAGGGAAGCCCAGTGCATTCTCTGTTACGGCATTTCCCAAACACTAACCACCCACAGCTCTGTGACATGAGCCTCTGGTCCAGCTGATCCCTCTTACTCAGTCCTTACTTTTCATGAAAAGCCCTCCTCTCTCAGAAGGCTCTTTAAATATTCCCACCTCCAACCTCACAGAAGAATTAATCTTGCCCAGCAGATTTGGGGCTTTCGATCTTTGAAGTCTTGTTTGTTACAGACCGTCTTGGTTTTCAGAATAAGGCGTTCATAACCAGCACCTCCACTACTGTGTGGGCCCTTGACGGGCAAAGTCTGGGTCTTACTCACATTTGAATAAACATTGAGTCACTTAACAATGCTCTGCACGTCGTGAGAAGATGACAAATGTTGGTTTAATTGAATCTTGTTTTGCAGAAAAAGTCAACATCTCTTCTTAAAATCAGCCCACACCAGGCTGAGTGTGTTATTTGTAAATCCATTGGCCAATCTGTCCTCCATAGTGAAGAGTTTTTAAAAGAACCAAAATCCCATGACTGACCTTCCAAAAGGAGTTTTGTATTTCGACACCAAAGGAGCCTACAAGTTTTGTCAGACTTCCATAAGCTGGGCCTCATTTCCCAGGCACTTCTTTTTTTTTTTTTAACTTTACAATATGGTATTGGTTTTGCCATACATCAACATGATTCTGCCATGGGTGTACATGTGTTTGCAATCCTGAACCCTCCTCCCACCTCCCTCCCCAACCATCTCTCTGCGTCATCCCAATGCACCAGCCCCAAGCATCCTGTATCCTGCATCAAACCTAGACTGGTGATTTGTTTCTTATATGATATTATACATGTTTTAATGCCATTCTCCCAAATCATCCCAACCTCTCGTTCTCCCACAGACTCCAAAAGATTGTTCTATACATCTGTGTCTCCTTTGCTGTCTCGCATACAGAGTTATCATTACCATCTTTCTAAATTCCATATATATGTGTTAGTATACTGTATTGGTGCTTTTCTTTCTGGCTTACTTCACTCTGTATAATCAGCTCCAGTTTCTTCCGCCTCATTAGAACCCAGGCACTTCCAAAGGAGATCACACTTTACCTGGAAGGAGCACAGTTAGCAAGCAAAGGCAGGTATGGGCGTTTGTGAGTTTGCACTGCTAATGAACTTATTCAATTCAGTTCAGTCGCTCAGTCATGTCCAACTCTTTGTGAACCCGTGGACTGGAGCATGCCAGGCTTCCCTGTCCATTACCAACTCCTGGAGCCTACTCAAACCCATGTCCATCAAGTCGGTGATGTCATCCAGCAATCTCATCCTCTGTCGTCTCCTTCTTCTCCCACCTTCAACCTTTCCCAA
>SJYC01132700.1:0-42505 GCA_006408675.1 Madoqua kirkii
ACTCAATGCACATGAGTTTGGGTAAACTCCGGGAGTTGGTGATGGACAGGGAGGCCTGGTGGCTGCAGTTCATGGTGTCTCAAAGAGTTGGACGTAACTGAGCGACTGACCTGAACTGAACTGAATGGCTTTTGAGCATTAGGTCATTTCGCTTCTGCTATTCCATCTCTTTCTGTGGTCCAGGGGATCTCCAAACGGAGAAACATGTGATCTACCACTAGGTGAATGTACACATAACCGAGTGCTGAGCCAGCTCAGCTTGGGCTTCGTCTATTAAGAGTAATTTAAGAAGGATTTATGGTGTTTGTCCTTTGTGGGTTTTTCCACCTTTTCATAGCAGTACTCCAAGGCATGTTTTTCGCTTCTCACCCCAGTAGTTTTCCTCTGAGAAAGAGTAAAACTAGGGCGATGGTAGGTGTGGTCCTTGGAGAGGTTGGGAATAACAAAACTGGAGAGTACTCTAACTGGGTCCAACTCAAAGAGCGTTGTGAAACCACTTTCTGCTAGAAGAAGCTGAATGCTGTAGATGAAGGGAAGCAGGACATCTGGGTTCCATCCCAGTGTCAGCCGTGGGTAAAAGGACAGAACGATAAGACGGGTCTTTAATACAGTGAGTAAAATGTCTTGACCATCTAAGCAACCAGATTGTAGAAAGTAGAGTACTCTAACTGGGTCCAACTCAAAGAGCGTTGTGAAACCACTTTCTGCTAGAAGAAGCTGAATGCTGTAGATGAAGGGAAGCAGGACATCTGGGTTCCATCCCAGTGTCAGCCGTGGGTAAAAGGACAGAACGATAAGACGGGTCTTTAATACAGTGAGTAAAATGTCTTGACCATCTAAGCAACCAGATTGTAGAAAGAAACTCTGAAATAAACAGACTTGCTGAGTCACTGCAAACAGATTTCACTCTGCACTAAAACCTTCATAGTGTTTTTAAAATGATTTTTTGATATGGACCATTTTAAAAGTCTTTATTCGTTGCAATATTGCTTCTGTTTTATGTTTTGGGGTTTTTTTGGCCCCAAGGCGTGTGAGATCGTAGCTCCCTGACCAGCACCAGCATTTCTACTCTCTGCCCTAACCTAGACCTGCCCCTGCTGCACTAGAAGGCAAAGTCCTAACGACTGAACCTCCAGAGAAGTCCCCATAGTTCTCTTTATAGCAAAACCCCTTGGTTCCTTCTCAGAATTTACTAATAAGACTCTACAGTGAGAACAAACTTGGGATTGGGCTGCAGCAAGTTAGAGGTTGCAAGTTAAATGAAGGATGGACTGATGAGACAGTGACATCACAGAACACACAGGCTTAGGAAATCCACTTTCAAAATTTTGTTGGATTTTCAAAATTCACAGCTGTTTGAGTGCATCATGAGAAGACACATCAAAAAGGCCCATTCCTGCCTTCAGTGATCTCAATTCCTAGGGCAGATAAGGATAAGAAATAAGATTAATATAAACAAAATAGTTTGTCTTTTGCTTCTTTAATCTGTATTTTGCCTTTTATTCCCCAACGGAGTACGTATAATACAATAAAAGCATTTTGGTAAAATAATACTTTAAAAGTGAGAAATTGGAGTGACAGAGAAAAGAGGTTGAACTCAGGCAGTAGTACATCTTCAAAGAAAAATAATTAGATTAAATGAATATCTGTTTAGCAAATGACAACTTTTAAAGATTTTAAATATTGGTATTTCTGCTAGTTGGAGGTAATTAGGGGGCCATACCAAGGGTTTATTACAAAGCAAGTAAATATTAAACCAAGTCGACAAAATGTACAAATATTTATTAGCAGACATGCTCAGAAAGTCAAACAACCTGATTTTGTAACTCAGGGCATTTCTACTCTTTGCCCTAACCCTTCTGACTAGCAGTTGATGAAAGGTGGACAGAATTGTGTTCAGATGATAGGACGAGCCAGCATTGTGTTTGGCCAGATGGTGGGAATCTCCTAGAAGGAGAAGGACACACGGCTGGTGAAACTCCAGTGCTTCAGTGGACCCATCAGAGTCTTGGAGCCGCCATATTCTCATGCTTCCTTCATGGATCTGCATGTTGGGGGGTGATGTACCCAGTGTCTCAACAATCGCCAGTCTCAAGACCACTTGTGATTGTTCAATCGCCCAATCACATCTAACTCTTTGCAACCCCATGGACTGCAGCACGCCAGGCCTCCCTGTCCCTCGCCATCTCCTGGAGTTTGCCCAAGTTCCTGTTCATTGCATCGATGATGCCATCTAGCCATCTCATCCTCTGATGCCCTCTTCTCCTTCTACTTTCAATCTTTCCCAGCATCAGGGACTTTTCCAGTGAATCATCTATCTGCTCACAGTCAGATAACCAAAATACTGGCGCTTCAGCTTTAGCATCAATCCTTCCAGTGAATATTCAGGGTTGATCTCTCTTAAGATTGACTTACTACTTACTTTACCAATTAGCAAACTTCTATCCCTTGTGCTAATTTAATTAGCCAATCTTCCAATGTGGATTTTTAAAAATATACTTTTAAATGAAGTATGATTGGTTTATAATGTGTTGGTTACTGCTGTGCAGCGAAGTGATTCTGTTACACACACACACACACATATACACACATTCTTTTTAGATATTCTTTTCCATTATGATTTATCACAGCATAGTGACGATAGTGGGATTCCAGGTTGGTGCAGTGGTGTAGAATCCATACACCAAGCAGGAGACCCGGGGTTTGATCCCTAGGTTGGGAAGGTCTCCTGGAGAAGGAAATGGTAACCCACTCCAGTATTCTTGCCTGGAGAATCCCATGGGCAGAGGGGACTGTTGGGCGATAGTCCAGGGGGTCTCAAAGAGTTGGACATGATTGAGTGACTGAGTGGACATCATTTTGTAAAACTAGATGGCAAGATAGAGGGAGAGTATTTGTATGATCTAAATTTAGACTACAAGGGGAAAAGGCCCCATGAGCTATGTATAGAAGTCTTAGAAGCAAGTGGAAAGAAAAATTAGTGCTTAGAATGGGCTCCATGGGAGAGGATCATTGTGCTTCCCCTCGATTAGCTGAAGAATCATTTGTGGTGCTGCGACAACCTCTGAAGAAGCAGAAATTTTCTACATAAAGCCTGTGTCTGATGCCACTGAACTCGGGTGTCCATAATCATAGGTCTTGGACTCTGGAACCTGTACATATTACAAGCGTACTTTTGCTTTGATTGCCTTTGACGTTTTCTCTAAAGATTCAATAGATACTCTGCAGTCTCTTCATTCAGGCTACTTTCAAGCCAGCTTTAAATTTTATTACTGTTTCAAGCAATCTGTGTTAATTATTAACCAAATAGTCAGATGAACAAACTCAAGGATTACATGGGGAAAAAAAAAACAAAACAAACAGTGCAGCTTTTCAGGCTAAGTCTGTTTACTGGTTCCCCAGTGGCTCAGCAAATAAAGCTTTCGCCTCCAACTCAGCAGTCACAGGAGACATGGGCTTGATCCCTGGGTCGGTAAGATCCCCTGGAGGAGGACATGGCAACCCACTTCAGTATTCCGGCCTGGAAAATCCCATGGATGGAGGGGTCTGGTGGGCTACAGTCCGTGGGGTCACGAAGAGCAGGACATGACTGAAGGGACTGAGCTTGCATGCATGCTGTTTGTTTACTGGGTGTTACCAGCTGAGTTCTGTTCCCTCAAAGTTCATCTGTTGAAATCCTAGTTCTTAGAACACCAGAATGTGACTACATGTGGAGCTAAGTTAAAATGGGGTAGTTAAGTTACAATGAGGCCATCAGGATGGGCCTAATTCAGTATAACCTAGGCCCTTATAAGAAAAATTTGGACATAGACACATACAGAGTAAAGATATAGGGGAAGGCAGCTGTCTGCAAGCCAAGAAAAGAGGCCTCAGCAGAAACCACCCTGCTGACATCTTGATATTAGACTTCTGGCCTCTAGATGTGTGAGAAGATAAATGTCTATGGTTTAAGCCCTCCAGTCTGAGGTGCTTGTATTGGCAGTGCAAGACGACTGATATAATAGTATTAAAACGGGAGTTCTTATGATCTTTTGCTAATTAGTTTGGCTATACTGGGTCATTGTGTTGTGTGGGATCTCCCCATTTTGGCACGTGCAGACTCTCCAGTTTTGACCACAGGCTCAGTAGCTCTGCCGCAAGTGGGATCTTAGTTCCCTGCCCAGGTGTTGAACCTGAGAGTCCTCTGCATCGCAAGGCTGATTCTTAACCACTGGTCCACCAGGGAAGTCCCTCTTATGACTTTACAAATGAATCATCATTTAGTTGCTGAATCCTCAGTCAGTGATTGTCCCCTCGGGAAGTAGACAGACATGAGGGGGGTTTAGTGCATCAAATACAAAAGGTGGGGCGGGTGGGGGAATCCTCGTGGGATGGTCCAGTACGTCAAGTCTGGTGACATTTGAGGAGGAGACGGTCGCACCAGCAGGCCTCCAGATGCAGAAGGGAAGTCAGACAGGGAGTTGCTGTGGCAGAGAGACGCCTGGCTGGTGCAGGAAGTAGGAGATGGGGAAGAAATGCCCAGATCCTATTTTTCTTTCTCTACAATCTCCAGCCAATGCCTTGCACTGGCCAAACCCATCTACAAGCCAGGGGGCAAGGATGGCTGGCGAAGCATCTATGGTTAAAACAGGTGAGCAAGGGCAGAGGACAACATGAAGGGACATCTGGAGAATCGACAACTCCAGGTGTGTGTGGATTTATAAGAGGTATATTCCTCATTTTCTCCACTTGATTCCTGGGTGTGTGGTGCTTCTGTAATCTGTGAATTTTTGAGTCCATTTCCACTCATAAATGGGCTTGATGGAGTTTCAGAATCTTCACACCAATAACGCGTAACAGTCACTGAGGTGTATCAAGGAAGGGGTGGGGGACGGAAGACCACGTTTGAGGGTCTCTGAATGACAGTATGGGTGTGAAGCTCAGAGACTAGTGACTTTCAAAATCCACGAAGTGAAAGTTCAAAGCTTATGTGCATCGTGAAGGCATATTTGAAGGCAGACGACAGTAAAGCTGCACACTGTAATTCTGGAGCTATAGTGCCAGAAACTCTTGCACAGTGATGCAAATGGTCTGTACTTGCGTTGTTCAGTTAGTCATTTGCCACTTGCAGTGCAGGCCTAGAATTTAAGAGCAAGCAGAGATCTTAAACATGAAAAAATGGAATTTTCCTGATGCAAAAAGGAAATGTACCCTCCCCGACTCCTCTTTAGAAAACTTGTCATTGTTAATTCTTTCTCTGCCCCTTTCAGATGGTATATTGATCTTTTAAAAACTAAGTGAGCCTCTTGCCAGCTTTACAAGCAGGGCTATCTTTCTCAAGAACTTGGGAGCCATCTCTTTGAACATCAAGGAAGAACGGAGCCTTTTCTCTCCTCCTCCATGGGTGTGTGCGTGCGTGTCTGCGGTCACTTCAGTCGTGTCCAACTCTTTGCGGCCTCATGGACTGCAGCGCGCCAGGCTTCTCTGTCCGTGGGATTCTCCAGGCAAGAATACTGGAGTGCTGGCCATGCCCTCCTCCAGGGCATCTTCTGGACCCAAGGGTCAAACCCTTGTCTTCACCGTCTACCCATACTCACAGACGGGCTCTTTTTACCACTAGTGCCACCTGATGCCTGCTCCAAATCGTAATATTAGAGTTTTATTTCTTTGGATAAAGGTCATCATCACACACAATGGCCACTTCAGTTATCAGTTGAATGTAAGATGAGCTGTGTATGAAAACGGTGCCAGTAAGCCTTGCTTGAGGACAACCTATCGTTTATTTAGTGAACAAATATGTAATCGGTTGTGTCTGGTGAAGAGATCTCTTTTCGTCTTTGCAGTTTCCTTATGCGTTGCCTGAGACGCGCATCGCATTCTGACTTGGTGCTTATTCTATAATAAAACTGTTTTCTATTTTTGTGACAGTTTTTCTAGGTTGGCAGATTTTGGTTTTAGTTACATTTCCACAAGAGCAACAGGTTATTAAATAAACACAAAGTATAGTTGAAAGGTGAGTAGAAGAACCATGAATGTAATTCTAGAACACACCACACACAAAAGAAGGCAGAAAAGGGGCAAAGGAATGTAAGGACAGACAGGACCAAGAGAAATGTATGGGTGTGAAGCTCAGAGACTAGTGACTTTCAAAATCCACGAAGTGAAAGTTCAAAGCTTATGTGCATCGTGAAGGCATATTTGAAGGCAGACGACAGTAAAGCTGCACACTGTAATTCTGGAGCTATAGTGCCAGAAACTCTTGCACAGTGATGCAAATGGTCTGTACTTGCGTTGTTCAGTTAGTCATTTGCCACTTGCAGTGCAGGCCTAGAATTTAAGAGCAAGCAGAGATCTTAAACATGAAAAAATGGAATTTTCCTGATGCAAAAAGGAAATGTACCCTCCCCGACTCCTCTTTAGAAAACTTGTCATTGTTAATTCTTTCTCTGCCCCTTTCAGATGGTATATTGATCTTTTAAAAACTAAGTGAGCCTCTTGCCAGCTTTACAAGCAGGGCTATCTTTCTCAAGAACTTGGGAGCCATCTCTTTGAACATCAAGGAAGAACGGAGCCTTTTCTCTCCTCCTCCATGGGTGTGTGCGTGCGTGTCTGCGGTCACTTCAGTCGTGTCCAACTCTTTGCGGCCTCATGGACTGCAGCGCGCCAGGCTTCTCTGTCCGTGGGATTCTCCAGGCAAGAATACTGGAGTGCTGGCCATGCCCTCCTCCAGGGCATCTTCTGGACCCAAGGGTCAAACCCTTGTCTTCACCGTCTACCCATACTCACAGACGGGCTCTTTTTACCACTAGTGCCACCTGATGCCTGCTCCAAATCGTAATATTAGAAGTTTTATTTCTTTGGATAAAGGTCATCATCACACACAATGGCCACTTCAGTTATCAGTTGAATGTAAGATGAGCTGTGTATGAAAACGGTGCCAGTAAGCCTTGCTTGAGGACAACCTATCGTTTATTTAGTGAACAAATATGTAATCGGTTGTGTCTGGTGAAGAGATCTCTTTTCGTCTTTGCAGTTTCCTTATGCGTTGCCTGTGACGCGCATTGCATTCTGACTTGGTGCTTATTCTATAATAAAACTGTTTTCTATTTTTGTGACAGTTTTTCTAGGTTGGCAGATTTTGGTTTTAGTTACATTTCCACAAGAGCAACAGGTTATTAAATAAACACAAAGTATAGTTGAAAGGTGAGTAGAAGAACCATGAATGTAATTCTAGAACACACCACACACAAAAGAAGGCAGAAAAGGGGCAAAGGAATGTAAGGACAGACAGGACCAAGAGAAAATAAAAAGTCATCCATGTAAATAACTGCTGTTAAGTAGATTAATAATTTTCCATAAGAAAGCAAGATCTACCTGTATGACATTTATAAGAATCACACATAGAAATATAAAGTAGAAGGGTCAAAAAAATGCACCATGCTAACAGTAGGCATCAGAAAGCTGGTGTGGTGACATTAATATTAGGAAAAGTAGATTCAAGACAAAAAATATAACCAGAGAAAAGACCTTCTATGAATCAATTCTTCGGCAAGACAGTAATTCTAAATGTATTTGTATCTAATAACACAGGTGTAACAAGTTTCAAAGTATTGTTAAGAAATAGAAAGAAATAAAGAGGAAACAGGGAAAACCACAATCAATTGGTGACTGTAACTTTCCTCTCTCAACAATTAATGGGAAAAGTAGACAAAAAAATCAATAAGCATACAGAGGATTTTAGATACACCAATATAGTGAAACTGAGAAATTTGTGTTAAGGAATATTTAACTGATAGTTGTTCTGTGAAAACCCCTCATTTCTAGATGACACTTGATAAGCAGTGTTTACTGTATAAATTTTGACGTCATGGTGAATGGCATATGTCTGTAGCATTTCATGAAATCAGTGAAGAATTGCTCCCACGTGCCACTCGGAATAGGAGTCCAGGGGTTACAGCAGAGCAGGCTTCACACTTTAGGATGTGTTGACACACCTGTGTTATAGAATACTTACTGACGTGACACTTCAGTATAGGCGGAAACTCATCTTTTCTCTTGTAAGCTATAAGCAATTAAAATAGGCTCTCTACACTGGCTGAATGATTTCATCTCTTGGGGTCAAATATGCAAGACTTCAGCCAAATCCACTGGTTTCTCCGCTGTTACTTTCTGGACAGAGAGTAAACCTCGGTTCCTTAGAATAAGGTTCCCACACTTGGCAAACAGAAATACAGAGCTCCCTGTTAAATTTGAATTTCAGAAAAAAGGTAATTTTTTTTACCTATGGGACATAATTTATACTAAAAATGCTATTCATTATTGATCTGAAGCTCAAGTTTCAGACAGGTCTTCTGTGTTCTACCCTACTTAGGAAGGGAAATATATTCTTCCAGGGAGTCTGGCTGAGCAGGATGTAAGCAGTTCTGTTAATAATTAAAACACCAAGGTCCACAAACACCTGCCTCCTCACTAACGACGGGCTGTATTCCTTGTAAAATATGATGGGGCAATAAAAAGATACAGGCAGAGGGTTGCTCAAAGATCATCTTTTTATTTAAATATTTTGATGATATACATACAAATATAATGTTTCTTCTGTAGAACAAATGTAAAAACTAATACAAATAATCACCCTTTCAGAAACAAAGAAAATCATCTAGAAAATATTACGACTTTATGTACAGGAAGTTTAAGACCAGGTTTTGCTTGGTGTATGCAGGTCACATTCACAAGTTCACACAGTAGTGATGGTCTTGTGGCAGACTTGGCACACAAAAATTACTAAGTCTATAACACAAAGACAAAAGCAACAACAATTACAAGTAGAGAGTACAAAATTTAGAGTATCAAAGAGAGACCTTCATTTTGGCCACAGGTTTAAGGTGTATAAAAATATTTGCTTTTTCTTTGTACATATTAGTGGGAGTAGAAAAGTATAAATCTTTTGCATAACACAGGTCATCAATATTTTTTTTAATGTGTTATAAAATGAGTTTTTCAAGATTTCATTTTCCTAGTAAAATATACTCAAAATTCATGAAATTATAGCCTTTAAAGTTTATGGAAATTATTTTGTTGTGGAGAATATTTATATAATTGATGACTGATAGGCACTTACACTTTGAAACTTGAAATGGATAATTTCTTCAAGGAGGAATAAAAATACAGTCTATTTATTTGGCCAGAATATCCAGGTCACTTTTCAGAAAGAAAGGCAAGATGCTGTAGAAATTCAGGTCAGCTCTACAATATTCAATAGTCCATGTAGTCAGCCATGGCCAATTAGCCAATGACTTTGAGACATGGAATAAATCATAATTTCAAACTGAAAATTACAGCAATTACAAGGACTTTCAATATTTTTTTGCAATAGCAGATAAAAAGAGAGTGGGTTCTAAAATTTGCCTAATTGTATACATACTAACTTGGCACCCATAGTAGGCACTTGAGGATATACAGCAGTGAAAAGGGCTCTTACCACAGTGCATATGGTTTATTGTGTTTTACTAAATTAGAAGATAATGTATCCTGAGTTTTTTAAATAGTCTATTAATGCTATAAAAATAAAGTGATTTTATATTTATGAATTTCGCCCTGGATTATTCTACTGAACTTGAAGTATTTAATATTTTCATGATTACTGAGAGACAAAGAAAAGGAATGATGCTATTTTTTAAGGTCATATAACACACACACACACACACACATTTACATGCCCAGAACTCACAATGTTTTACCATATCATGTTCCAAAATTCAATTAACCTTACATGGATTGAAAGGCATCTAGTTTTAAAGAACCCAAACAAAGCAAAACAGGTCATTCAGACTATACAAGTATCTTTGGATAAAAAACCTGTTGGTAATCTGCTAGGTGCAAGAAATATGGAACACAGAATAGCAAGGTTAAATGTTAACATGGCAGGCCAAGAACCCACTCAGTTTCATGGACAGCTCTACCAGAAGGCTCATGCACTACAGACATGTGAATGATAAATCAGAAGCCAGATTTACTCTCTAATTAACTTTTTTGGTATTATTTGGCCTTAAGTCACTCGAAGGCACCTAAGACCAGCTTCATCATTCTGTCCCTTCAGGAAGTCCTGGGGTATCTCTGAAGTGCAATCCTAGAAGCTGAGACAGTGAAGCTCTTTGTGTAACAGTGACTGAGAAAAATTTGAGGCCCATAGGATGTATGCCCCTCACATCTACAAGGCTCTTGAAAAGCCAGGTCCTTTGAGAACATGACATGAGTCACTGCTGGCTAAACTCTGGAGTGGCTGACGGCTGCTTAGGAGAAGGACTGCTGGACGGTGCTCTGCTTGGAGACTCTGGTGGAAGACGTGGTTATCGTGTAATTAGAACGACTAGACTCCTCTAAGCCTGAGTCTGGCAGGGAACCTGGGACTCCAGCTGCAGAAGCCACAGTCTTTCTGGCCATTACCGAGGTTTCAGCAGGGATCTGGTAACTAGATTGCACAGCGGAGGCTGGCGTCAGCACTCTTTCCATCACTGTCACGTCTTGAAAAGCCAGGTCCTTTGAGAACATGACATGAGTCACTGCTGGCTAAACTCTGGAGTGGCTGACGGCTGCTTAGGAGAAGGACTGCTGGACGGTGCTCTGCTTGGAGACTCTGGTGGAAGACGTGGTTATCGTGTAATTAGAACGACTAGACTCCTCTAAGCCTGAGTCTGGCAGGGAACCTGGGACTCCAGCTGCAGAAGCCACAGTCTTTCTGGCCATTACCGAGGTTTCAGCAGGGATCTGGTAACTAGATTGCACAGCGGAGGCTGGCGTCAGCACTCTTTCCGTCACTGTCACGTTGTTCTGACCTAAGGCTACACTGGGCGTGGCCAGCAGGGGCTGCAGGCTGGAGCTGGGGGTGAGGAAGCGCTCTCTTTCCTGCACCATGACATAGTGAGCGTCGGGCAGAGGCGGGGTGTCTTCCAGGGGGCCAGATGTGCCCCCGTGGGGTTGGATGACCCTCTCGGTGACCACCACATGCCCCTCGCTAGCGTACTGCTGGTTCCCTAGGGTGGATGCTGGGGCGTAGACCCGCTCTGTCACGATCAGGCCCTGAGACTGTTGGGGACCGAGGACCACTGTACTTGGGGGCCCTGTGGCACCCGTGGCATAGGACGTTTCGGTCACTATCACGCTACCAGAAGCCAGTGTATCAGGAAGTGGTGCAGTGACTTTTTGAGCCTGCCTAGCGGATATAACAGACTTTTCAGTGACTGTTTCCTGAGTTACCTTCTCTGTGTCTGCCTCATGCAGAGGCTTGGGACCCTGAAAGCTGCCACCTGAGGCATAAGCATTCTCAGAGTTAAGCTTGGTTTGCTCATAGAGGGACCGTGAAACCGCCTTCCCGTCTGCTTCTCTTGCGGGTTTTGCCCTCTGCTGAGTTTCCGCATCCATCTCTATTTTTCGACCCAAGCAAACTTCAGCGAGGGTCTTGAATTTCAATCCTAAGTCATCTAAGAAGCGGTCATCTAGCTCTCCTTCAATGAAGCTGCAGCAGCCGATGGAACCCCGGAGAGACTCCGTTTCTTCCTGAGAATAGACCAGAAGGCAATCTTTGGCTGTGTGGATGTCATCTTCCTCGGTGTAAGAGGCCGCTTTCTGAAACGGAAAGAGAAACAGGCATATAACCAGTGACACACTTAGTTTAAGGACAATGCTCTCGATTCCTGCTCAAAATGTGAAACCTCTAATTAGAAGGAAACATCAGAGAAACACAAATTGAAGAACATCCTACCACACGACTGGCCTGTATTCTTAAAATAGTATTAATAGATGAGAAAGGCAGAGGGAACGGTTTCAGATTAAGAGGAGACACAAGGGCCATGAAAAGTAAATGGAAAGCAGCACGCTGGAGTGGGTCTGAGATGAGAAAAACAACGCTATAAAAGACATTACTGGGATGATTGGCTAAACCGAGACATGGAATCTCTCATTAAGTCTCTGTACCATGGTGACGTAAGAGGATGTGTGTGTGTGCATGCGTGCGTGCGTGTGAGAGAGAAAGCAAGCAAAAGCAAATGTGGCAAAACGCTAACATTTGGGTAATCTGGGGTGTGTGTGTGCTTGCTAAGTCGCTTCAGTTGTGTCTGACTGTTTGCAAACCCAGAGACTGTAGCCCACCAAGCTCCTCTGTCCATGGGATTCTCAGGCAAGAAAACTGGAGTGGATTGCTGGGCCCTCTTCCAGGGGATCTTCCCAACCCAGGGATCATACTCGCATCTCTATGTGTCTTGCACTGGCAGACAGGTTCTTTACCACTAGCACTACTTGAGAAGTCCTGAACAAATCGTACATAGGAATTCAAATTACATATCATTCTTGCATATTTCCAGATGAGTTTGAAATTATTTCCTAGTTGAAAGCTGTGCACACATAATCAAGGCTGACTCACGCAGGATTAGAGCAGAGTGGGAAAAAGATACTGAAATAAACAGGGTACAGAATGGAGCCTGGCCATGAGACAAAAAATGGATGAGAAGGGCTTTTCCTTGACACTGACCAAGACACCATCTCCCTGGGGTCTAGCTGATACTTGGGGGGTGGAGAGCTGGGCTGAAAGCAGAAAGCAGGGAAGCACGCAGGTACTTTGTGGCCATGCAGAAAGGAGACAGCAGGAATAAAGTGGCCTCGATGGAAGCGCATGGGGCCCCTAGCAATCTGACTCTGCCCATCCCATGCCCAGGCACGATCGTGTTCTCCAGAAAGGCTTCTAATTTAATTCCAGATATCAACTTCCTGACTGCATTGCATCATCTTTCCTGCAACTTTGCTCCTAATTTTATGTGAACTGCCGCAACAGTGAACCAAGTACTTGCCTTCAAAAGAAAACACTTAAACAGGAGTAGTAGATTGTGTTTTTTTGCTTATGCAGTTTCTCCCCTCCCACCCTACCGGCTCTGCAAGGACCGCAGTTTCAGACCCACCGACATCAGCCTGGTCATGTGACCTGCTCTGGCCAATATCACGCGAGTGGGCGTGGCTTTAGGGGGTGCTATTACCGGGTTCTCACTCCTCTGTTCTCGGCGTCCCAAGGAGGCGAGCTTCCTGGGCACAACCTGAGCGGAGCTGCACGGAATGGCAAAAGCATGACTGTGGGAAAGACGCCCTGGTGAGAAGTAAACCTGTGAGGCCACTTGTCACCACTACATAATGGACTAATTTGGTCCCATCTCTCCTTCCTCATTGCCTGTAAGCACCCTCTTCAAAGGAACAGAGTCCCATTTAGACCCAAGAAAATGATTCCCCTAATAACATCACATTCACATACAGATGCAACTTCCCCCACACAGAGAAGCCAACGCTTACCTCAGTGAAGTAACTCCGCAGGAACTCCTCGTTCACCGCCACCGCGCCTGCTCGCGCTCCGGCCACTTCTCTGGCTGCCCCTGTGGCTCTCGTGGTCCTGAAGGTGTCCGAGGTCACCATGGCCCCGGTCGTCCCGGTAACCTGGGTGGCCCCGCCTGAGACGAGGCTTCTGTATTCTTCCCAGCGGCCTTCCGCCTCGGACATCTCCTGCTGCCCTTTGGTAAAGGAGGCGGAGCTGCTTCCTTTCACGATAGCTTCCTTGGCCGTCACACCTCCGCCTACCGCAGCGCCTACCGCGGCACCATCTCTGAGATCCGCCCCCAGAAGAGGCAGCACCACCTGTGAGAGCACACACCATCGAGTCATGGCCGGGCAGTTTCAGATTAAGAGGAGACACAAGGGCCATGAAAAGTAAATGGAAAGCAGCACGCTGGAGTGGGTCTGAGATGAGAAAAACAACGGCTATAAAAGACATTACTGGGATGATTGGCTAAACCGAGACATGGAATCTCTCATTAAGTCTCTGTACCATGGTGACGTAAGAGGATGTGTGTGTGTGCATGCGTGCGTGCGTGTGAGAGAGAAAGCAAGCAAAAGCAAATGTGGCAAAACGCTAACATTTGGGTAATCTGGGGTGTGTGTGTGCTTGCTAAGTCGCTTCAGTTGTGTCTGACTGTTTGCAAACCCAGAGACTGTAGCCCACCAAGCTCCTCTGTCCATGGGATTCTCAGGCAAGAAAACTGGAGTGGGTTGCTGGGCCCTCTTCCAGGGGATCTTCCCAACCCAGGGATCATACTCGCATCTCTATGTGTCTTGCACTGGCAGACAGGTTCTTTACCACTAGCACTACTTGAGAAGTCCTGAACAAATCGTACATAGGAATTCAAATTACATATCATTCTTGCATATTTCCAGATGAGTTTGAAATTATTTCCTAGTTGAAAGCTGTGCACACATAATCAAGGCTGACTCACGCAGGATTAGAGCAGAGTGGGAAAAAGATACTGAAATAAACAGGGTACAGAATGGAGCCTGGCCATGAGACAAAAAATGGATGAGAAGGGCTTTTCCTTGACACTGACCAAGACACCATCTCCCTGGGGTCTAGCTGACACTTGGGGGGTGGAGAGCTGGGCTGAAAGCAGAAAGCAGGGAAGCACGCAGGTACTTTGTGGCCATGCAGAAAGGAGACAGCAGGAATAAAGTGGCCTCGATGGAAGCGCATGGGGCCCCTAGCAATCTGACTCTGCCCATCCCATGCCCAGGCACGATCGTGTTCTCCAGAAAGGCTTCTAATTTAATTCCAGATATCAACTTCCTGACTGCATTGCATCATCTTTCCTGCAACTTTGCTCCTAATTTTATGTGAACTGCCGCAACAGTGAACCAAGTACTTGCCTTCAAAAGAAAACACTTAAACAGGAGTAGTAGATTGTGTTTTTTTGCTTATGCAGTTTCTCCCCTCCCACCCTACCGGCTCTGCAGAGGACCGCAGTTTCAGACCCACCGGCATCAGCCTGGTCATGTGACCTGCTCTGGCCAATATCACGCGAGTGGGCGTGGCTTTAGGGGGTGCTATTACCGGGTTCTCACTCCTCTGTTCTCGGCGTCCCAAGGAGGCGAGCTTCCTGGGCACAACCTGAGCGGAGCTGCACGGAATGGCAAAAGCATGACTGTGGGAAAGACGCCCTGGTGAGAAGTAAACCTGTGAGGCCACTTGTCACCACTACATAATGGACTAATTTGGTCCCATCTCTCCTTCCTCATTGCCTGTAAGCACCCTCTTCAAAGGAACAGAGTCCCATTTAGACCCAAGAAAATGATTCCCCTAATAACATCACATTCACATACAGATGCAACTTCCCCCACACAGAGAAGCCAACGCTTACCTCAGTGAAGTAACTCCGCAGGAACTCCTCGTTCACCGCCACCGCGCCTGCTCGCGCTCCGGCCACTTCTCTGGCTGCCCCTGTGGCTCTCGTGGTCCTGAAGGTGTCCGAGGTCACCATGGCCCCGGTCGTCCCGGTAACCTGGGTGGCCCCGCCTGAGACGAGGCTTCTGTATTCTTCCCAGCGGCCTTCCGCCTCGGACATCTCCTGCTGCCCTTTGGTAAAGGAGGCGGAGCTGCTTCCTTTCACGATAGCTTCCTTGGCCGTCACACCTCCGCCTACCGCAGCGCCTACCGCGGCACCATCTCTGAGATCCGCCCCCAGAAGAGGCAGCACCACCTGTGAGAGCACACACCATCGAGTCATGGCCGGGCAGTACACTGGCCGTCTGAGCTAAGTGAGCCAGTGAGAGTGTCAGTCAGTCACTCACTGCAACCTCAGTCGTGTCTGACTCTTTGCGACCCCATAGACTGTAGCCTGCCAGGCTCCTCTGTCCATGGGACTCTCCAGGCCAGAATACTGGAGTGGGTTGCCATTTCTTTCTCCAGGGGATCTTCCCCATCCTGGGATCGAACCTGCATCTCTTATGTCTCCTGCATTGGCTGACAGGTTCTTTACCACTAGTGCCACCTGGGACGCCCAGGAAGTAGGTAGGGAAGGGGATTTTGCAACATTTTACAACTGTCAAGGGGGCTGTGGGTGCACCTCTGCGGGCCTATGTATTGTTTCGACTGGAAATGGAGAAGCACCTGGTTATGAAGGATTGCCCATTTAAATATTGGGACAAATCTTCCTACCTAAACCCCTACACACTCTTGCTCACTTTAGCCTTTGCTCTACATTCCTGGCATCACTACCTGACCCCCCCGTCTACGTTCTCTGTAACTCAGGACCGGTGGCAGTAGAGCAAAACCAACTCAATGCTGCCCTGGCAACAAATACCAAGTAGGCTGTATTTAACGAAGGCACATGAATGAAATCTGTAGGAACTAGCTTACTCTCATGACCTATGATGTCAGAGACACTTCCTAAGACTCCTTTAAAGCAGAAAAGAAGACACGTTCCGCTGACACTGGATTATCTGACCTTGTCTTCAGGTGGCGCCCCCTCGTTGTTCCACGGATGCAGCATCTCTATGGTACCAGGGATGGGGGTAAAGCCTTTGGCGCCCTTTCCACAATGGCACACCAGCAGCAGAAGTGGTATAACTGCACAGAAACAAAATCCAGCACAGAGACGGTTAGTCTTGACAGATTTTTGAATTTGTCTTGCATAGTTTTGGAATTTGCGTATCACTTTTTAGAGTTCAGTCTTCACTTACTTATAGCCCTATTTTTCTGTTTTTCTTTTCTCTCCCTGATCTAAACTCACCAAGTCTGTTTGGGGTGAGTCATACCAAAGCCGAAAAGCAGAATGAGGGAGTCTTACAGATTCAGAGTTCCTGTCCATTACAAAGACTGTGATCGCTGTCTGTGGTCACTCAGTGGAACATCAAGACTGAATGTGACACTATCCAAGTCATCAAAATCAATTTAATAGCTTAATTTTTAAAAAGCCACTTTAATTTTTAACATATGCTTCCACAATGGCTCAAAAGGTAAAGAATCTGCCTTCATTGCAGGGGACCCGAGTTCTATTCCTGGGTGGGAAAGATCCCCTGGAGAAAGGAATGGCTACCCACTCTAGTATTCTTGTCTGGAGAATTCTATGGACAGAGGAGCCTGGTGGGCTACAGTCCACAGGGTCACGAACAGTCAGACGTAACTAAGTGACTAATATTTCACCAACTATGGTTACTGTGTGTAATAAAAAGACTGAAGATAGCAAATGTTTATCAAGTGTCTGCCATGTACTAAGTACCCCCATTAAACCCTGAGAAATCTAAGGTGAGACGGTAGTGTAAGGAATCCCAGGTTGGTCAGCTGAGAAAAGTCATTATCATCAGGTCAGCATTTTAACCCATTAAATGCAGATGATGACATAAAAGTGCACTGCAAACTGTTGAGTGCTGTGTATTCAACTGCACATCTACCATGGCTTGGATGCACCCCTCTTCTAACAGAGAAACAGTGGAGGCTGCCTTGGAGGTGGTGGTCTGCCCATGAGCCATGGGCAAGTGAAGTGGTTCCATGTGACCCCAGGCTGCAGTCTTCTGTTCTTCCATGAAAGGAAACCCAAAGTCACTGGAGGGCAGGCAGGAAGGGATGGGACGGTTGTCACTGCTGGGAAACATGAAAGTGCTCAGAGGGTCTGGCTCCTGTTGGTGCAGGGGAAGGGGCAAGTCAAGCAGAGCCTGTGGGGAGGCGGAGCTCTGATGAGTCAAGTTTGCAAAAAGCAAGAACTGATGGGAATCAGATGAGTTTGTAAAATAACCTTGAACTATGCAACAAGTCTTTTCTGAGAGTTTTCCATGCACAAGGCACTGTGTGTGGAAGAACAGATAACCCACCTCCCTCACAGAGCTTAACAAAGTGGGGACACCCACAAGGTTGAAACATATGTCTAATAATCTTGGTTACTCAAATCAGGAAGTGATACATTTTTATGAAACAAAATTCTGAAGAGAGCTCTGATAATTTTTGGTGAATTGGTCAATGATCAATTCTTGCTTCCCTTCTCACCCTCAATAGCATTCTAGTGTGATTACAGAAAAACTAAAGATATCAATGAGTACTATAGTAACAAAATAGTAAAAACACCCTAAAAGACACTAGAAATTACTAAAAGAGGAAGTGCTCAGTTATGTCCTGCTCTTCACGGCCCCATGGACTGTAGTCGACCAGGCTCCTCTGTCCATGGCATTTTCCAGGCAAGAATACTGGAATGGGTTGTCATTCTTTCTCCACGAGATCCTTCTGACTCAGGAATCAAACCCAACTCTCCTGCTTGGCAGGCAGATTCTTGACCACTGAGAAACCTGGGAAGGCCCCCAAAAGGGAACGTTCAGCTTTTAAAATACTTACGTAGCAAGAGCAGAAGGGCAAGAATTATGAGTGCAATTGCTGCAGGTCCCAAGCCAACGTAGGAGTCAGCCCACATGTTTACACAGCCACTGCCTTCCACACAATTGCAAACTGTGAGTTTAAGGATCTGCTCTTCAGGACAGCTGAAGCCTTGACTATCTGCAATCCGGAAGCGAATTTCACTTGTCCCATGCTGTCTTTTGGTTTGTTGCAGTAGCACATTGGTATCTGTAAGGGACAAGAAAATAAAGGAAATAAAGTGAGTGGTTACCAAGAAAGGGACAAGATTAAATTATAGAAACATTTTTTTTTCCAATTTATTGAGGTATATTTAATTTACAATATTATATAAATTTCAGGTATACAACACTGCAATTCACACTTTTTAAAGATTATGCTCCATTTACAGTTATTGTAAAATATTGGCTATAACCCCTGTGATATATAATATATCCTTGCAGCTTATTTATTTTAACATAGTAGATGGTACCTCTTAATCCCCTACCCCTGTCTGGTTCCTCCTCATTAGCCTCCCCCAGTGGTAACCATCAGTTTGTTTATTGTATCTCTGAGTCTACAGAAACATTCTTTAATTGCTAACCATATTTAGTTCCAGTTAGTTTTATTATTCCATAATTTCTCTGTTGAATTCACAGTGTGTTCGATGAGATTAGTCCAAATGTGCTGGTGAAGATCACAGCATCATTTCTGAACACACCTTCCTTTTATGATGACTAATGTTCACAAATGTGTGTGATCTATTGATGCTAGGAACTCTTTCCATTACTGGGATACAGTGACAAATAAGTGGTGGGTTAAATGATACTTCCATCGAATGACCATTTTTTAAAAATTTAGTTTTTCCTGTTTAAAATAATTACTTATTTGGCTGCACTGGGTCTTAGTTGCAGGATCTCTGAACTTCATTGTGGAATTTGGGATCTTTAGTTGTGTTTCATGTGAACTTTTAGCTGCGACCCATGTGGCCTAGTTCCCTTGAGCAAGGATCGAACCTGGCCTCCCTGAATCAGGAGCTCAGAGTCTTAGCCACTGGACCAGCAGGGACGTTCCTATCCTACCATTTCTTAAAAGAACTTTATCAAGGCAAATTTCAAACAGAGAGTGATCAAGGAAAGAACATAATTAACTCTCATGGTACCCATCTCCAGCTTTAATCATTTTCAAGAATGGGCCAATCTTGTTCCATACTTTTTGTTCCCAACATGGTATGTTTGAAATTTTGAAACATTTCAAATCTACAGAAAACTTGAAAGACTATTACTGACACAATGAATTGGAAGCGAATTTCACTTGTCCCATGCTGTCTTTTGGTTTGTTGCAGTAGCACATTGGTATCTGTAAGGGACAAGAAAATAAAGGAAATAAAGTGAGTGGTTACCAAGAAAGGGACAAGATTAAATTATAGAAACATTTTTTTTTCCAATTTATTGAGGTATATTTAATTTACAATATTATATAAATTTCAGGTATACAACACTGCAATTCACACTTTTTAAAGATTATGCTCCATTTACAGTTATTGTAAAATATTGGCTATAACCCCTGTGATATATAATATATCCTTGCAGCTTATTTATTTTAACATAGTAGATGGTACCTCTTAATCCCCTACCCCTGTCTGGTTCCTCCTCATTAGCCTCCCCCAGTGGTAACCATCAGTTTGTTTATTGTATCTCTGAGTCTACAGAAACATTCTTTAATTGCTAACCATATTTAGTTCCAGTTAGTTTTATTATTCCATAATTTCTCTGTTGAATTCACAGTGTGTTCGATGAGATTAGTCCAAATGTGCTGGTGAAGATCACAGCATCATTTCTGAACACACCTTCCTTTTATGATGACTAATGTTCACAAATGTGTGTGATCTATCTGATGCTAGGAACTCTTTCCATTACTGGGATACAGTGACAAATAAGTGGTGGGTTAAATGATACTTCCATCGAATGACCATTTTTTAAAAATTTAGTTTTTCCTGTTTAAAATAATTACTTATTTGGCTGCACTGGGTCTTAGTTGCAGGATCTCTGAACTTCATTGTGGAATTTGGGATCTTTAGTTGTGTTTCATGTGAACTTTTAGCTGCGACCCATGTGGCCTAGTTCCCTTGAGCAAGGATCGAACCTGGCCTCCCTGAATCAGGAGCTCAGAGTCTTAGCCACTGGACCAGCAGGGACGTTCCTATCCTACCATTTCTTAAAAGAACTTTATCAAGGCAAATTTCAAACAGAGAGTGATCAAGGAAAGAACATAATTAACTCTCATGGTACCCATCTCCAGCTTTAATCATTTTCAAGAATGGGCCAATCTTGTTCCATACTTTTTGTTCCCAACATGGTATGTTTGAAATTTTGAAACATTTCAAATCTACAGAAAACTTGAAAGACTATTACTGACACAATGAATTGTGATATACTCCTCATGAATTGTTTACATTTTGTAACAATACTATCTTTCTACAAGCATAATTTTTTTTTAATTGAAGGATAATTGCTTTACAGAATTTTGTTGTTTTCTGTCAAACCTCAACATGAATCAGCCACAGGTATACAAATATCCCCTTCCCTTTTGAACCTCCCTCCCATCTCCCTGCCCATCCCACTCCTCTATTTTAAGGTAAGTTGCAGATCTCAAGACCTCCTTCAGCATATATCTTCTAAGACCAAAGGATATTAAGCCCTTCTAAGAATTAATTATTGATATAATATCTAACATGTAACTCATATTCAAACTTTTCAACTGCTGTAAAAACATCCTTTATAATTCTCTCTCTCTATGGCTTTATGCTCATTACTTTGCCAACAAAGGTCCGTCTAGTCAAGGCTATAGTTTTTCCAGTGGTCATGTATGGATGTGAGAGTTGGACTGTGAAGAAAGCTGAGTGCCAAAGAATTGATGCTTTTTGAACTATAGTGCTGGAGAAGACTCTTTCGAGTCCCTTGGACTGCAAGGAGATCCAACCAGTCCATCCTAAAGGAGACCAGTCCTGGGTGTTCTTTGGAAGCACTGATGCTGAGGCTGAAACTCCAATACTTTGGCGACCTGATGCAAAGAGTTGACTCATTGGAAAAGACTCTGATGCTGGGAGGGATTAGGGGCAGGAGGAGAAGGGGACGACAGAGGATGAGATGGCTGGATGGCATCACCGACTCGATGGACATGAGTTTGAGTGAACTCCGGGAGTTGGTGATGGACAGGGAGGCCTGGCATGCTGCGATTCATGGGGTCACAACGAGTCAGACACGACTGAGCAACTGAACTGAACTGAAAAAACCAGTAAACTTGTAAGTTAAGAAAAATTGAGGTATCATATTTAAAATTCATCTGAAATGAATCAATTCATTTCAGTTCAGTACTAACTGTTTAAAACAAGAGAGTCTTCTGGAGATTATTTTTCAGCATTCAAAACCCAAAAGAGCATGTCAATAAGGGAGTATGTCCCAAGATTTGGATATATGCTCATGTCCTTCTGGCATGGGGATAGAAGGACAGACAGCTTCCTTTTCATGTTATGTCCATCACTCACCCGCTCTGTGACTTCAGACAAGCTACCTAACTCTTAAGTCAAAATTCTCTGAGCTGTGATCAGGGAATGATGTTATGGGGTAAGAAATAAATGTGATAAAGAAGGGTTAGCAGAGTGTCTGGCACATGGTATATACTCCACAAGTGTTATTTTTAATGGAATCATCATTACCATACCTCAAGATTTTTAGAACACATCTACTAGGATTACTGTGCTTAAAAGGGCAAAGTGGTCCTCAAGCTTATGAGACAACTACTTCAAGAGTGACTTGGTGAACACCCAGCTACTTTTAAGATATTAGAGGGGACTTCCCTGGTGGTCCAGTGGTTAAGAATCTGCAATACAATGCAGGGGATATGGGTCTGATTCCTGGTCTGGGAACTAGGATCCAGCCCACTACAACTACTGCATGCGTGTGTGCGCCTGAGGTCGCTTCAGTTGTGTCCAACTCTTTGTGACCCCATGGACTGTAGCCCACCAGGCTCCTCTGTCCATGAGATTCTCCAGGCAAGAATACTGGAGCGGGTTGCCATGCCCTCCTCCAGGGGATCTTCCCAACCCAGGGATCAAACCCACGTCTCTTATGTCTCCTGCACTGGCAGGTGGGTCCTTTACCACTAGCGCCACCTGGGAAGCCTGACAACTACTACTGAGCCTGGCACCATAACTAGAGAGTCGACATACCACAAGGAAGATCCAGCATGCCGCAGCTAAGGCATAAATAAAGAAATATTTAAAAAAAAAAGGTATTAGACATTCATTTTTCTTCTTTCCCTCCAGGTAGATTATTTATCATTAGGCAGATCAAAGACACTATGCCTGAGGTTCAGAACTTCATTTTATAAACTCGACTGTATTGGAAATAGAATTTATGCAAAGCAAATAAATAACTGTATTATGAAGATTTTGCTTTGTAAATAGATTTCTATCATGTTTAACATTTAAATATATAGTCTAGTGATTTTTGCTTACCTTCTCGGCGTACTATTTTCCACCTTTCTGCCATTCCAGGTGGTTTATCAATGACAGAGAAACTGAAAGGCCAGCTGTTTTGGGGTCCATCCAGGTCCTGAGCAGTCACGTTCACGAACGGCATGTAGTCACAGACAGTCTGCACAGGATCGACCAGTGTGGGACAATTGTCATTGATGTCTTCAACATTGAT
The DNA here is from genome assembly GCA_006408675.1 of Madoqua kirkii. NCBI lineage: Eukaryota > Metazoa > Chordata > Mammalia > Artiodactyla > Bovidae > Madoqua > Madoqua kirkii. Next base: position 22,870 of record SJYC01132700.1, read on the forward strand.
AACAACAGTACCAGTGATGGTTTTTCTAGGATATTCTTAAAGATAGGAAAAAAAAAAAAAAGTACATTTTGGTCATCCTGCTCAAAATGGTCATGGTTTGAACTCTCTAGTCAATTTCATAAGGAGAACTAGTATCCAAATTAGGACACTTCTTATCTTGGATGTGCTTTCATATTCAGATCAAGTAATGTCTTTTAATCCACTAAATATATAGAAACATGAAGGCTTACCCAGGTGACCTTTCTCTTAGGCCAAAACAAAGGTCTCCATGGTTGGAAAATAAAATCTAAATACATATAACCAAGAAAGATGTTTCTTTAATAACTTACCTTCTGTTATAGCCAAAATCTTTGCAGTGTATGTACCATTTTGGACATATCTGGATTCATAATCAGGAATCTTCACAAGTTTAATTTCAGATGTGGCAGAATTCACAGAGATCCAATTGTCTAGATCTTCAATTTTGGCATATCTGTTAGAAAAGAGGAAATTAATTCTGAACTCTGTATTAACTGAGACTATCTACAACTAATATCTACAACTCTTTTAAGCTTAATTTCTGCTTTATTATATATGTTCTTATTACAGGCATGTTTGGAGTGTTTTTAAATTTCTTGAGACTATCCTAAAAGCCCCTCTGTTTATCACACCTACTTTGGAATCCTCATTTCTGTAACATACCCCAGACATGTGTGTAAGGGAAACCACCCCCTGCCTACTCACCTGGGAGGTTTATGAGTTGCTCTTAGCCTGTCTTACAGCTTTCAATCTAGTGTCCCTTAAATTTGGAGCTCACGTTTCGAGGATAACTTAAGTCACTCAACAAGAACTTGTGGAGAAAAGCCACCTTACATCCTATTGTTTCTTGGCATATTACCAATATTTTAAAAATAACAGTTTTTTAAAAAAAATTAATGCCTTAAATGGAAGTGCTTTAAATTTGCAGGACATATGTACACCTATGGCTGATTCATGTTGATGTCTAACAAAAACAACAAAATTCTGTAAAGCAATTATCCTTCAACTGAAAAATAAATAAAATTTGCGGGATATTGTTGGTTGTTAGGAGCAACAGTCTTCTTTTGGCTAGAAACAGCTAAAAGTGAAAACAAAGCTGACAAGGTGACTTCTGGTTTTCTTCTCTCAAAGCAAAGGAAAATCAGAGTGGAAAGACAGCTTCAGAAGGCAAGCAGAACTTTCACAGTATGTTTTCACAAACGTATGTTATGTAATCCCATCGAGTTTAAAACGTATCCAAATAAACTACATAAACATATGAGTAGTTGGTTCAAGCAGTCAGATTATTATTTTGTATTAAGTGGCAGTTAGGCATACAAAAATGAGTTGGTGACTTCTGGTTTTCTTCTCTCAAAGCAAAGGAAAATCAGAGTGGAAAGACAGCTTCAGAAGGCAAGCAGAACTTTCACAGTATGTTTTCACAAACGTATGTTATGTAATCCCATCGAGTTTAAAACGTATCCAAATAAACTACATAAACATATGAGTAGTTGGTTCAAGCAGTCAGATTATTATTTTGTATTAAGTGGCAGTTTAGGCATACAAAAATGAGTGGCTAACTCATTGGAAAAGACTCTGATGCTGGGAGGGATTGGGAGCAGGAGAGGGGACAACCGAGGATGAGATGGCTGGATGGCATCATGGACTCGATGGACGTGCGTCTGAGTGAACTCCGAGAGATGGTGATGAACAGGGAGGCCTGGCAGGCTGCGATTCATGGGGTTGCAAAGAGTCGGACACGACTGAGTGACTGAACTGAACATACAGCAATATGTATTTATAGTTACCATTAAAAAATTCCAGTTATACACTTGAACTAAATTTTCCTGCCTTTTAATAATTTTACCAGTAAATGATGATACCTTTGGATAGTCACAAATATTTTTGAATTTCATGGCTGGAGTTTTAAAGCTTGAACTGAGCTCAATGTTTTCCCACATTATACTTATAACCAAGACAGAGCTACAGTGGTTAAGAATCACATTTCACAATGGAATGCTTTGTGTGATCTCATTTAAGGAATTTTCTGTTTCCTATTGTTAAAATTAGACACCATTCAAGGTAGGATGGTGGCTCACATGTCATGTCAATCATGTCAAATATCTGTACAACTGATGCACATGGATAATCAGTTAAAGTAAATCATGACAAAGTTGAGAGTGTTTCTTCTACTGTTCTCATCGACATTTCAATTAGGTGAATACTGGAAAACTATTTCACTTAGCTGTGCCTCTCATTCCTTATCTGTAAAATAAGGTTTGACTTAATCTTTAAGTTCACTCTCTTTCTAAAGTTATATGCTAAAGAATAAGGTACTTTTGAGAAGAAACATGGTTCATTATTTTTCAAGGTAGCACACATCATCTTTTGATATGGTCATAACTCACTGAAATTAACCAACCAAAATTAAATAGGCAGATGGAAATAGAACCTCCAGTAGACAGTATTATTGGAGAGTAATTAATCAGAACACTTAAGCCTCTCAGCGGATAGTCTGAGAAGTCATAAGGAATGTGCATCCTCAGGTTTAGAGCCACAGAAATAAAAACTAGGCTACAAAACTCAGGAGAAGCTGGACTGGTGCCTGAAGGTAAGCTGCACAAAAAAGGATCACCAAACCATTGCAGAAAACACAATGGAAACAGTTTGTTAATATTATTTTGGAAAAAGGTCATTTGCTACTACTGGCTGATGAATTCTATGAGGAGATTTCCAAAACGAAAGAGACTGTTGAAAAGTTTCCTCCATATCCCCATTCTTGCTGTGGTTGGCAGTGTTTCATGAAGTGCTGGCACCCAGGGACATGGGCCCAAGCAGAGTGGAGCAACTGAATAACTCTGGTACTGACAGCAGGAAAGCAGGAGCCACATGATGGCCATCCAGGACTCCACAGAGGCTGTAGACATCAGGAGCACGTGCTGAAGCACACGGCTGCCCCTGGTCAGCCACTGCAAGACCTTCAACGACGCCACGCGGGATACTTGCAGCGGCCCCTGGAGGTCATCTTGGGTGGCAGGTGAGGATCCTTGTACCGTGCTGTGCTTACACACTCAGTTGTGTCTGACTGTTTGTGACCCCATGGACTGAAGCCCACTAGGTTCCTCTGTCTATGGGGATTCTCCAGGCAAGAATATTGGAGTGGGTTGCCATGTCCTCCTCCAGGGGATCTTCCCAATTCAGGGATCAAACCCAGGTCTCCTATATTGCAGGCAGATTCTTTACTGTCTTGAGCCACCAGGGAAGCTCAAGAGTACTGGAGTGGGTAGCCTATCCCTTCTCCAGGGAATCTGCCCAACCTAGGAATTGAACGAGGGTCTCCTTCATTGCAGGCGGATTGTTTACCAGCTGAGCTACTAGGGAAGCTTAACTTCGACCAAATAACTACAGGTAAGCAGAGCTTCATAAGTTACAGCTCTGTAGAGCCATCTCTTAATGGCAAGGCTCTGAGAGCTAAGATGTAAACTCACTTTGCAAATGTGAACGGATCGTGCAAACCTAAGGTACTGCTACAGAATGGGTACAATACAGGGTTGGCATAGCCAATTAACAATGTTGCCGTAGTTTTAGGTGGACAGCAAAGGGATTCAGCCGCACATGGAAATGTATACATTCTCCTCCAAACTCCCCTCCCATCCAGGCTGCTCTATAACACTGAACAGAGTAGGTCCTTGTTGGTTATACATTTTAAATATAGCAGTGTGTACATGTTGAATCCAAACTCTATCCTGTCCCCCCCATTCTTCACCTTGGCAACCATAAGTTGGTTATCGAAGTCTGTGAGTCTCTTTCTGTCCTGAGTTTCTTTCTGTCTTGTAAAGAAGTTCATTTGTATCATTTCTTTTCAGGCATCTGCTAAGTCACTTCAGTCGTGTCCGACTCTGTGTGACCCCACAGACGGCAGCCCACCAGGCTCCCCTTTCCCTGGGATTCTCCAGGCAAGAACACTGGAGTGGGTTGCCATTTCCTTCTCCAATACATGAAAGTGAAAAGTGAAAGTGAAGTCACTCAGTTGTGTCCGACTCCTAGCGACCCCATGGACTGCAGCCCACCAGGCTCCTCGGTCCATAGGATTTTCCAGGCAAGAGTACTGGAGTGAGGTGCCATTGCCTTCTAGTAGGTTCTTAATAATATATTCTGAATACAGGTCACCAAGATCAAGACAAACGTTACAAGTTTCATTAATCCATGGGCCAAAGAGCCTGGTTTGAATGAAGATCAATTTTCAAGGTTGATGATCAATTAAAACTAGTTTCCCCATTATTAAAATTTTAATGCATTATGCAGCTTTTCTCCCTCTTAATCAAAATTAAAGTGAACTTGCAGTAAATTTTACTTGCTACTTTCTTACCTCTAAAGACAGATTTTAGAAAGTTTCTTTATGAACTTTTTCTTTGTTGCTATTTAGCCTTCTCAACCCAGAACTTTTTAATTAAAAAAAATTTTACAGTGTTGCATTGGTTTCTGTCATACAACAATGCAAATCAGCCATAATTATACATATACTCCCTCCCTCCCTAGGCTCCCTCCCCTCCCCCGTTCCCATCTCTCCAGGTCATCACGGAGCACCAAAGTGGGCTCCCTGTGCTACACGCAACTCCTCACTAGCTATCCATCTTGCACCCGATGGTCTATGTATGTTGATGCCACTTTCTCCGATCTTCTCACTCTCTCCCTCCCCCACTGTGTCCACAAGTCCCTTCTCTATATCTGTGTCTCCTTTCCTCCCCTGAAAATAGGTTCATCAGCATCATTTTTCTGAATCCAGCCAGCCTTTGCCTCCCACTCAGGTCATGGAGGGAAGGGGGTTCCTGGGGAAACACCTGGCCTTTCAGTGACAACCCAAGTCCAGAAATTTCATTTACAGGCCTTTTGGGGTTTGTAGGCCCCCAATGGCAGGGTTCAAAGGACTGAAGTGTCAAACTCCATTATGATTTTTGAAAACAGGCATTCAAAGTAACTTATAATGAGGAAATAATATTCATAACCATCTCTTACTTTACATTGGCTACTTTTCCAGTGTCTTCATCAAAAGCCTGAAATTTTCCCAGTATTTGGCCCTGGCTTAATTTCTCCATGCTCTCGCTAGTGTGAAATCGGATTGTGCCGCTTTTAAAAAAAATGCCTTCTTTCACATTTTTCACTTTGACTTTGATGGGAATGGATGTCGGCTTGTATTTATCCTTAATTGATTTGTGAAAAGCTGCTTTGTTAGTGACGATAATGCTCAAGTCAAGATTCTTCATTGTTTCATAGTCTACTTCCTAGAAAGGCAAAATCAGAGGGAATTCTTTTAAAAGGGAAAACAACAGAACACATGCGTGTGGTTTCGGTGTCAGATATTATATAATCATTTAAAACACGAAAAATACGGCAGTACTGACTACAGCAAATCTCCAATATATAAATGAATTCCATTCTGAGAGCACTTTCGTAGTCCAACTTTGTTCATTAAGTCCAAGAAAGCTAGTCTAGGTACCTAACTAACACTGGCTATACAGTACTGTAGTAATACTATCAAGCAGATAATACATAAGAAACAAACACAAAAAATAAACATTTTTAATCTTACAGTACAGTACCTTGAGAGGTACCATAGAACAGATGGCATACTGGGGCTGGCATCCAGTGAACTGGCAAGAAGAGTTACGGAGGTGGGAGAGGAGGAGGGAGGTGGTAGAGCTGAAGGATCATCAGCAACAGGAGATGGAGGGCGAGTTGCAGTTTTACTCATACTTTAACGTGATTGGACACACAAACACACATTCTCATTTTTGCAAGTTCACTACCTGAAGGCTTGTATATAGGGGACTTACTGTACTCCAACTCTTAAATTGATACCGTGTCATTAAAAATCTGCAGCCCCATGGACTGCAGCCCACTAGGCTTCTCTGTCCATGGGATTTCCCAGGCAAGAATACTGGAGCAGGTTGCCATTTCCTTCTCCAAGGGATAGTCCTGACCCAGGAATCAAACCCCTGAGTCTTGCATCTCCTGCATTTGCAGGATTCTTTATCACTAGTGCCACCTGGGAAGCCTAAGGATGTTTAGGAAGCATCCCCAATTTTATTTTAAGATCAAAATCATTTCAAATATATGTATTATTTTTAGCAATCTGAAGTGATTCTTTGCTTAATTAAAAAAAGTTAAGGGACATTCAATATAGGTTACTATTCCTTAAAAACTGTTCCATGGGTTTCTTCTGGCAAAAAGGGCTACAGAAGTAGCAGCAGACTGCCAGCTCTGTCCCATCGCATACCATAAAGCTGAGACCTCACTGCATCTTATTAGGGAACACATAATATTAATTTGTCTCATTATTAATGATGTTCATTTTGATCCTTTGATCAAGGTGCTGTCTCCGAGGCTTCCCCGCTGTAAAGTTACTTTCTGGCCTTTGTGATTCACATGTATTTTGTGTGGCAGTACTTTGACACTATTTAAGTTCCCCATTTCTCTATAAATTTTCTATTGATGTTTGTTTACGTTAGTATAAAAAAATAAAAGGAGAACTCCTGGAGAAAAAAAAAAATTTGACTATATTAAACCCAGGAAGGGGTTTTCAAATTTGTTTAAAAATCTGCAGCCCCATGGACTGCAGCCCACTGTCTCCTCTGTCCATGGGATTTCCCAGGGATGAATATTGGAGCAGGTTGCCATTTCCTTCTCCAAGGGATAGTCCTGACCCAGGAATCGAACCTGTGAGTCTTGTATCTCCTGTATTTGCAGGATTCTCTATCACTAGCGCCACCTGGGAAGCGTAATGTTTAAGAAGAGAATCTAACCCCCCTCTTTATATCATGATGTCTATTAACAACTGGTTTGCTATTAATGCCATAAAAGATTAACCCTTTTCCAAATACTCTGTTCTTTGCGAATTGTGGTATTACATTTGATTTGATCAGTTTATCACTCTCTCTCTATATATTTTCCAATTTGTCCATTTCCTTTTTATAAACATTTCTATAGTGTTCTACTATTTAGATACACTTAATTTACTTAGCTATTCTGTTATTAGACATTTGGACTATTTTCAATTAACATTGCTCTGAATATTTGCATGCAAGTTTTTTTGGAGATAATGTATATGTTTTTATTTTTCTTGGGTGAACACCTAGGACTAAATTGTTGGGTCACTGGATTGGTACTCTATTTAATTTTTATGAAACTGCCAAACTGGCTCTCTCATTTAACGTTTCCACTGGCAATATACAGGAGCTCTGGTTTGTGTATATTCTCACTGATACTTGGTGGTGTTGGTCTTTTCTGATTGTAGCTTCTTCCCAGCCAGGTGTGCAGTGACAGCCCACACAGCCTTAAGCTGCACCTTCCCTAATGGCTACTGATGCCGGGTATCCTTTACGGCACACTTGGTATTTGCATATCTTCTCTAACTTCCTGTGAATGGAATCTGATGGTTGCCCTTATGCTTTGGAAGCGATTCTTTATACAATTGAGAAAGTAAATTCATAATTTTCTTAATCTGGTGCTGTCATTTTACTACTAAATTTACAGTAACTCTGCCCCTTTTGGTGCTACCATGTGCATTGAGGGTATTTTTATCATTCATCACTGTGTGACTGCTTCTCCTTCTGTGTATTACTGGCTTTTAATCTCAAGCACTGAGCAGGGTTGCACCTATAATCTAAGACTAAAAAAGGATGCTTAGTTCTATACAAGCAGGTAAACTGATTTTGTCTCTAATGCCATTATCTATTTATTCAGTAATCATAAAATTTGTCTTCCCTTTAATCCAAAATCACTGCAGATGGTGACTGCGGCCGTGAAATTAAAAGATGCTTACTCCTTGGAAGAAAAGTTATGACCAACCTAGATAGCATACTCAAAAGCAGACATTACTTGGCCAACAAAGGTCCGTCTAGTCAAGGCTATGGTTTTTCCAGTGGTCATGTATGGATGTGAGAGTTGGACTGTGAAGAAAGCTGAGCGCTGAAGAATTGATGCTTTTGAACTGTGGTGTTGGAGAAGACTCTTGAGAGTCCCTTGGACTGCAAGGAGATCCACCAGTCCATTGTAAAGGAGATCAGTCCTGGGTGTTCTTTGGAAGGACTGATGCTAAAGCTGAAACTCCAGTACTTTGGCCACCTCATGTGAAGAGTTGACTCACTGGAAAAGACTAATGCTTGGAGGGATTGGGGGCAGGAGGAGAAGGCGACGACAGAGGATGAAAGGGCTGGATGGCATCACCGACTCGATGGACATGAGTTTGAGTGAACTCTGGGAGTTGGTGATGGACAGGGAGGCCTGGCGTGCTGCAATGCATGGGGTCACAAAGAGTGGGACACAACTGAGTGACTGAATTAAACTAAGCTGAATTTTATTCTGTTTTCCTCTGCTTTACAAAAAGTGGTCTATAAACATACGGTAGCCTATTGATAAACAGTATCCATAATTATTACAATGAAACTTCAAGTTAACTTTCCTCTATTCTGTTATATATTATATTATCATCATTCCTCTATTAGGATTTACTTACTTTACTGTATAATGTTTTGTAAAAATGTGGATGCTTCTGGAATCAATTTTTTGTCTGTGTCTTAATGAAATGTTTTGAAAGCTTTAGCTTTGCATTTTTTTTAAAATTTGATATTCTATCATTAACCATTTAACATATAGTGATATTCTTCCTTTTTACTTTTGTTTAAAAAAAAAATCCATCCTGTAAATCTGTTTAAAAAATTCTGTAGGAGTCAGGGTTTTAAATGTTTAAGACCCATATACTTATAACACGATTTAATTTTTATTGATTCAATTAAGCAGAATTATACACTGTGTTTCAAAATGTGACCCTCACACTACTGACGTTAGAAATACAAAGAGTGTGACCACTTACACCATAGAACTTGGGCAAACAGGGATGGCGCCTATCTCTAACATTGTGGCACCAGTACTAATAAATATTTGGAGCTCAAAATACATCAGAGTCCTCCTCTTGACCAACTTCTCTCATTACAGGTTTGAACACTAAGCCCTTACCTTAATCAGGGTCACGATTCCTTCATTAGTTTGAGTATCAGTTTCTATGCGGAAATAACCCCCTTCGTTTCCTGATGCAAAAGTAAAATTTGCTAACCAATTATCCGAGCCTACTTCGTCTGCATCGGACACTTTTATGCGTAAAACCTCTACGTTGGCTTGGTTTTCTTCAACTGATCCTTCATACTGCAAAACACAAACAGGAGGTTTTTATTCTGATGGAACACAAACATACGTGATATATTTTCAGTTATGACTGACATGTAAGTAGGCACATTTGTCATACAAATAATAGTTACCACGTTTCTGTCAACTACAGGTATATTGTCATTGACGTCCAAAATACGAATCTGAACTTGAGCTTGTTTTACTGGTTTATCTGTTACTTGTCCATTGCCATCTCTTGCTTCTACCGTCAAAGTGTAGCTGCTGTATTCCTGCAAGGCAATGAGAAAGATCCAGCTGAGGTGAAGATAAATTGCCCCCAAATCTTTCTGGTTTGAGTTCGCTTTATCATCAGGGGAACGAACCTCAGCATACTTTATTCATAAGTGAGTTTCATGGGGGCTTCCTTGGCGGCTCAGTGGTAAAGAATCTGCCTGCCAATGTAGGGCACACAGTTTGATCCCTGATCTGGGATGATCCCACATACCTCGGAGCAAATAAGCCTGTACGCCACAATCACTGAGCCTGTGCTCTAGACCCCAGGAGCTGCAACTACTGAAGCCTGAGAGCCCTATACTTTGTGCTAAACAACAAGAGAAGCCACCGCAATGAGCAGCAACTAGAGAGTAGCTCCTGCTCACTGCCAATAGAGCAGAGCCGGTACAGCAACAAAGACCTAGAGCAGCCAAAAATAAGTAAGTAAATATTAAAACACATCTCACGACCTGCTGTTAATTCTGTGAAGATGGTATCTGTTTGCCATCAGAGCTTTTTTTAAAAGGGCAGAAAAGCCTAGAGCAGTTGTTGACATCAAGATTCTTAATTACGTCATTGGTGATATTTATCAGGAGATGAGTCTCTCCTTAAAATAGTCTGAGCACAAAAGTGCTTTCAAAAGGTAGTCAGCATTACATTGGAAGTGATGAGACTCTAGAAATTAGTTTTTTTCTAGTCCACACTTCATTTTAGGTTAAAAGTTAAGTCATGAAGACTTAACCCCCCAAGAACCCTGGGTCAGTAAAGGCAAAACTTGGTGCACTTTATATTCCCAGGGGGAGAGAAGATTCTTGGAGAACACGACCTAGAGAACAACGTCTCAGATGTTACTCCAAAGGGGATCCGTCTCTTCCACGTGGTTCCTTCTGACGGCTCCATCAGTGTGGCTGAAGTTTAATAAGGAGCCAGGCAGTGAGTGCCCATGCCCAGGACCCTGTGCAGAGCAAAACTGCTCACTGAAAGGCAGGATGGCAGAGACTCTGGGACCAGCTGCCTGAGTTCCAACTCTTAACATGCTAGCTATGTCGGACACACATTATCCCTTTGACTCTTGGTTGCCTTCTACATAAAATGAGGATAATAACTGGATCTGTTTCTCAGGGTTTACAGGTTCATTAACTGACTTAATCCATGTAAAAGGCTTGGAATAGCACTGGGCACATGGCTTGCCCAGCAAGTGACAGCCAGTATTTTTTTTTTTTGCTAAATGTTTCAGAGACAGAATCATACTACTACTTCAAAATAGTAATTTTCCATTCTCATTTTATGTGAAAAGATGGAGTAGAATTCTAGGAGTAATAATATCCTTTAGGGCTTCTCTGGTGGTTCAGATGGTAAAGAATGTGCCTGCAATGCGGGCGACCCAGCTTCAATCCCTGGGTCAGGAAGACCCCCTGGAGAAGGGGATGGCAACCCACTCCAGTACTCTTGTCTGGAGAATCACACGGACAGAGATGTCTGGTGGGCTACAGTCCATGGGGCTGTAACGAGTCAGATACAACTGAGCAACTAACACTTTCAATATCCTTTAGAAAGATATCAAAGAAATGTTGACCCGCATCCTCTTCCTCTCTGGCCAGGGTAAATGAATTTTTTAAGCATCACAAAATACACTGATTGTGTCTGATGATGATTTATATGTGATGACAATACAGCGCTCTAAGGATCATCAACATTTTACCATGCGTGCTGTCAACATCTTTATGTGTGTAGCATTTACGAAACCTTGTCTTCCCTTTTCAACTAAAATGTTCCCTTTGACTTAGAAATAAAAAAATGAAATGTCTGAGAAAATATCCTTTAGGAAACAACTCAAATTTTCCTCCAATTTGGGATTTACAATAACTCTTTCCTTTATAAATACTTCTATTACTCTGAACAGGAGTAATAGAATCTCTTTTCCTCCCTCTGAAAATGTATTAGCAGTAGGAAAGATTCCTGAAGTTTCATTACAGAACCACAAAGTAAGGAATATTACTTTAGAACTCTCTAGCAAACACATCCTGACTGGAGAGGCCCTAGGTCAATGCTTATGTAATTTAAAAATTTCCAGGAGCCACATGAAAAAAAAATAAAGAGGGAATTCCTTGGTGGTTCAGTGGTTAGGACTTGGCACTTCACTGCTGGGCCTGGGTTCAATCCTTGGCTGGGGAACTAAGGTCCCGCAACAACATGGTGTGGCCAAATAAATAAATCATTAAAAAAAAAAGTAAAAGGAGATAGTTGATACTAATTTTTATTTTTGCTTTGGGAGAGTAGAAGTATATTGGTTTCCCTTTTCATTTATAAAAATATTTGGGGGGTTTTCTGGTTGATTATCTTCCTCTTCGTTTACCATGATGCCTACTTACAGTAATGACAGGGGATTGTTTAAACACTGGTGATACTAGTTTTAAACAAAGAAATTTCATTTAACCCATGGTATTTGAAATGTCATCAACTCAACAAGTGATCAACCAAAAATTATTTAAGGTGATATTTTAACATTCTTTTTTTTTTTCATATTATGTCTTCCCAATCTGGTGTGTATTTTCCACTTACAGCACATCTCAACTGGGACTAGTCACATTCCGAGAGGCCAATGGCCACATATGACTGATGGCTATGATGCTAGACAGCACATCCCTAGAGGAGGATCATTCTGAGTTATCCTATGAGTGAGTAACACAAAACAAATCAGAAAATTAGACTAGAGAGAGAATAAACTGGAAGGAGAGGAGAGCAGAAAAGATGAATAACATGAAATATTAATTTACCTCTCTGTCCAAGGTAATACTGGTTGTATAGATCTCTCCTGTATCTTTATTTAGGTAAAACACTGGAGAATTAGTGGGCTCCTGAGACACGATCCTATAAGAAATTTTAGAATTCATAGTGTTGGGCTCATCTGCATCGGTCGCGGTGATTTTCATCACAAGTGTATCTGGTAGCAGAAAATGAAGGGGTCCAAGATGAAACACAACTTTAAGCACACTTACGTTTATTATTTTATGTATCATATCAACTTGTTCCAAAAAGGATTTTAGGTATGTATCAAATTCAGTTTACTAAGATCAAAGAATTTAATTGCTTGAGGGAGCAAGTGTGAATGGAGGTACGAATAGGAAAAATAAGATAAAAGTGAGGCTGAGGTTAGTATATATAATTTTTAAGATGAAGTCCTGGACACGCTATAGGAGGGCCAGAGATTTGCTTATCACATTTCTAATAACCAATACAAAGAAAGAAAAATGAACAGATACACATACATGCTTATTAAAATACAAGCAATTCAGAAGCATAGCTATTCTTTACATTCAGATCAAAGAGAAATTTCTCCTGCAAGCCCCCATATAAAAAGCTGCATTTAACACTTGCATTGAAGCCTGGAGGTAGAAATATTATGTCTAAGGTTAGCAAACTAGGACAGTGGGCCCAAGCCAGCCAGCCACCTGATTCTGTGAATAAAACTTTACTGGAAACACAACCATACCTATTTGTTTACATAGCATCTTATGGCCGCTTTCCTGACACAGGGTGAAACTGACAAGTTGCAACACAGACCTAACCCAGCACATCAATCTACCATATCTGTTTTGAGGGTAAAAAAACTTAAAACAAAAAATCAGCTCCAAACCTAGATCAATCAGTTTATTATTATTTTTCCTGTAGGTAATATTCAGCCTCCACTAAGAACAGAGGGTTCGGTGTTCAGTGACATGATAGGCACAGAATGATCTTGGGTACTCATTCATAAAAACAATAAACTCTTACTTGCTGCACTTAGCTCTTCAACAGACCCAACAAAGACGTCCTGAGTGAACACTGGCTCGTTGTCATTGATGTCAAGAACTTTAATTACGAGTTCTATTGGTTTCTCTAAGTTTCTTCCTCTTTCATCCAAAGCGTAACCAGTTAGCTGGAATCATGACACACATAACAGAAGGCATTTAGGCTGAGGTCATTCAAGTAGCACAATTTCAAAAACATAATAAAACGTATCTATTACCCAAGAAAAGCTACAAACGCGTAAGTGTAAAATTGTTCTTACCAGAAAAAATGGCGTTTCTTCTCGATCTAGAATGGTGGTAACGTTCAGTTCTCCGGTGTCTTTATTAAAGACAAACACACCAAAAGGTGGCTCCGTGATCCCCTTTCCGGTGTATTTGTATGTAATTTTCATGTTTTTTTCTTCTGCAAGATCAGAGTGTATCTAACATAAAAATAAGAGAGGAATACTTCAAGTTAAACGCTAACTTACAGGTAATGGTTTAATTGAAAATTTCGCTCTGAAGCTGGTGGATGTTGAAAGGAGGGAGGTGGGAGACACAGGTGATCCAGAGCAGAGGGGCTGGGGTCAGAGCACCCGGGTCTAGGCATGTCACAGCTACACTAGGTGTGATGCTGATGGTACCCACCCTCCCACGCTTCAGTATTCTTACCTGCATGTGAAGGGACACTTCTGCCTACCTCTTAGGGTTGTTATGAAATTATATCATTAGGGGGTTAAATCTTGATAAGAATGGATTTTAAATTTAGGTAAGGTAACATTTGCAGACTCAAAACCACCTTTATAACTCCGATCATCAGGAAGGTATGAGTAAGGCATCCTTTCACAGGAGGGTTAAAATAGTCAAGCGCTTTGCCTACTTGGAATGTTCCTGAAGATCAGTGTTTCTAACCTGGGGGACTTCTGTAGTTAACACCTTCCTCTTCTACAAAGAGCTCTATTTGTATCTCTAACTTGTTTGTTTGCTGTTTCTGTTACCTGTAATTCTTCATTGCTAAGTGTATTTCTGTCGCCCCCTACTGGATCATCAGTTTCTCTTTTCAGACATCACTGAAGCCATTAACCACCTCTGCCCCGCCAGTTCTTCGTCCTGAAATCTCAGAATTAGCTACACATGCTTCCCACAGGATTCCCAACATGCTCTGGGGCTGAGGGTGCTGCTGAGCATGAGATGCGGCTCCAACCTCCTGCCACGCCTGCTCTGCTCCTGGAGGAATGGGGACCCTGGGGCAGTCTGGTGATCACTTTTCACTGTCTGCTTTTCCCTGTGTTTCTGTTTATCTCTCTTTTTTTGTCTGTCAAGTACATAAATATACCTGTTTATCTCTCTTTTTTTGTCTGTCAAGTACATAAATATACACACACAACCCATGTGTATATGTATACACATACACCAGTATTTATAGAGAATATTCTAGATCTTTATGTGCTGACTATATATATAATTTCACTTAGGTTAAAAATAAAATCAAACAGTGTGAACCTAGCAGTTGGTTTGCATATACATATGTATGCACCTAAGAGTATGTAAGCATATACACAGTTATGTATTTCAAAAGATATGGAAGATACTAAGCTGTTGACACTATTTAGATAAAGAATCTATAAAGTTGGGGAACTACAACAAGAATGTTTTGCTTTTTATGTAAATTTTACTCTTAACAACTTTTATAATTAAATTAGTAGGAAGAATAGCTAATGCTTACTGAACCCCATGTATTTTAGGGAAACCCTTTGAAAAAAATGAGTGAATAACTCAGATATCTCATCAAACCAGCACTAACCAAACCAGAAAGCTTAACTGCTTGTATACACACTATTAGGTAAAGTCATGGGCTTTACTAGAGGCTCAGACTGTAAAGAATCTGCTTGCAATGCAAGAGGCCCAGGTTTGATCCCTGGAAAAGGGAATGGCTACCCACTCCAGTACGCTTGCCTGGGAAATCCTACGGACAGAGGAGACTGGCAGACTACTGTCCTTGGGGTTGCATAGAGTCGGACACGACTAAGCGACTTTCACTCACTTCATGTAAAGCCATAATCAAACATTTAGATTTAAGAGGGCTTTTATCAAAATAATATATTGCTGGAAAAAGGAATGTGTCTTCTGTTCCTGGCTGTTCTTTTTTTAAAGGAGCTTGTTGTGTGTGCTGTTTATAAGGTTGGAAAGACGAAGGTACCACTTGCCTGTGAACATTTATTCATTCACACAAATGTTTACAGGATGTTGGCTCCGCTCAGGGCACAGAGTTTGCATGAGCTATGAGTCCTGAGGACCAAGCCCCTGCCCTCAGGGAGCTTACACTGTACTAAGGGAACCAGACAACAAGCAAGCAACTTTATGACATAATGTCTTGGAGGTGCTGCTGCTGCTGCTGCTGCTGCTGCTAAGTCGCTTCAGTCGTGTCCGACTCTGTGCGAGCCCATAGACGGCAGCCCACCAGGTTCCCCCGTCCTTGGGATTCTCCAGACAAGAACACTGGAGTGGGTTGCCATTTCCTTCCCCAATGCATGAACATGAAAAGTGAAAGTGAAGTTGCTCAGTCATGTCCGACTCTTCGTGACCCCATGGACTTGCAGCCTACCAGGCTCCTACGTCCATAGGATTTTCCAGGCAAGAGTACTGGAGTGGGTTGCCATTAGCTTCTCCGCCTGGAGGTGAATGAGCTATAAACCAAGCTGAAGGAAGTGAAGGGACTGAGATGGGGTGGGGCCGGGAAGGGAATTCTTGGCCAGAGGCTGTATGCTGTGAGATACTGCAAATACCTATGGGGAGGGGTTCCAGGCAGAGGGAATAGCAAGTGCTAAGGACTAATGCTAAAGCTGAAGCTCTAATACTTTGGCCACCTGATAAGAAGAGCTGACTCATTGGAAAAGACTCTGATGCTGGGCAAGATTGAGGGCAGGAGAAGGGGAAGACAGGATGAGATGGTTGGATGGCATCACCGACTCAATGGACATGAGTTTGAGCAAACTCTGAGAGATAAGGAAGGACAGGGAAGCCTGGAGTGCTGCAGTCTATGGGGTCGCAAAGAGTCAGACACGACTTAGCGACTGAACAGTGAAAGGGTGGGAGGCTGGCATGGGCTTTGGGCTTGTGTCAGCTTAGGGAGGTGGCAGAGTGTGGGATGAAGGCTGATAGGAGCTGGGGTCAGAGAGGAGGTCAAAGTCAACAAATCCTAAGAGAGCTCTTGTTGGCAGAGGTGAGGAGTGTATTTCTTCCACTGCAGTGGACAGCTGTTGAAAGGGCCTCACGAAGGGGATGAAAATTTCAGTTCAGAAGACCACTTTGGCTGCTTTCTGGAGAATGGACTGTGGTGGGCGAGGGGCAGGCAAGAGTGAAGGCAGGGAGACCAAGTCAGGGTGCTTTTGGCAACACAAGTCAGAGCTGACACTGATGGGTACGTGGCAGTGGAGAGAAGCGGGCAGATTCAGAATACACTTTTGGCATAGAACTGACAGTATCTGCTACAGTTTTGAAAATACTGAACAAAATTATAGTACCATTTACTGAAACGGATAGAACTTAGGGAGAACAGCTTTTGGAAAAAGCAAGGGTTCAGACTTTGCACATGCTAAGTCTGAGATACAAATGAATGGAACTACCATATTATTTATCAAAACAATAGCGCATTTTGAGAGTTGAAAGGAGAGTTGTTAATAATTAGGTCAGGACAATGGCTGTAAACCCAGACTGTTTCAGGCAAGATGAGTTAGATAGCAGTTTCTTTTCATTTTGAAAACTACTTTCATGGGTAGGGCAGCAGAATGCATGACTCTGATATAACAGTTTCAAGCTGAAAACGATTGAGAAGAAGCAGATACAAGAAAAACTCTCTGTCCTCCTCCTATTTGCCTAAGACTGTTGTGGTTTAGTCATTAAGTCGTGTTTGACTCTTACAACCCCATAGATTGCAGCCCGCCAGGCTCCTTTTTCCTGGAATGTCTCGGTGAGAATACTGGAGTGGGTTGCCATGCCCTTCTCCAGGGGATCTTCCCAACTCATGAGTTGAGCTAGTGTCTGTTACATCTCTTGCATTGGCGGATGGGTTCCTTACCACAGAGTCACCTGGGAAGCCTTACTTGCCTAAGAGCTGGGAGTAAGTTTGTAAAGGTGCCTTTTCTACCCCTCTGGAAAGCAAGGACAAAAAAGTTAATCACTGGAGGGGAGTTTAGATCCCTATCAGCCTGGAGACAGAACCAGGAGAATCTACAAAACAAACCTGACTAACTAGCTTTTTCTATTATTAGTTGCCCATCTATTTGCCTTTCCAGGTTGCTGCCCCTGGGGATTCGAGGTCTTTGTCTGTCTTGTCACTTTTCTAAAAATTTATTGTCCTTCTACTATATAGCTTATATAAACCCAAATCCTAACCCAACCTTTGATTTACTCATCTCTAGGTGCTCCCACATGTTTCATGTGGGATACACAAGTTTCTAGGGGCTTCCCAGGTGGCTCAACGGGTAAAGAATCTGCCTGTAATGTAGGAGATACAGGTGATGTGGTTCAATCTCTGGGTCTAGGAAATTCCCCTGGAGGAGGGTATGGCAGCCCACTCCAGTATTCTTGCCTGGAGAATCCCATGAACAGAGGAGCCTGGCAGGCTATAGTCCACAGGGCAGCAGAGTCAGACAGGATTGAAGTGACTGACCACAGAGCACACACAGACACATTACTAAGCTTGTTTTTCTCTTGTTAATTATTTTTCGTTAGTCCAATTCACAGGGCTCCTGCCAGAGAACCTAGGTAGGTGCTAGGGAAAACAGATGATGAGATCTCCTTTTAAGCACTGTTAACACTCTGTTAAACAAGGATTCAGCTAGTGCCTGAGTCCACTCTTAGTTGAATCAAACAGTGAAAGTCAATCATGTCCAACTCTGAGATCCCCTGGACTTCTCCAGGCCAGAATACTGGAGTGGGTAGCTGTTCCCTTCTCCAGGGGATCTTCCCAACCCAGGGATCGAACTCATGTCTCCCTCATTGCAGGCAGATTCTTTACAAGCTGAGCCACCAGGGAAGCCCAAGAATACTGGAGTAGTACCCTATCCCTTTGGTAGCAGATCTTCCCATCCCAGGAACCAAACCAGGGTCTCTTGCATTGCAGGCACAGTTTTTACCAGCTGAGCTACCAGGGAGGCCCAGTTGAATCAAAGTCCTCCATAAAATACATGTTCACCACTAATGCTGCATCTTCTAGAATAGGAAAGTGGATCTTCAAGGTGACGTCCAGAATATTAAAAAGTTCAGTGAGTACCTCATGTAACATTCCTAAAATTTTACAGTGAACATGGATGACCTCAGACCACATTTCGTGCATGTACTTCTTTGTCCTCTTTAGACAGTACCTTGGCAATTGGATTCTTCCTGGACAGGTCCTCTCCCTCCCGGAGGGCCACAGGGGCGGTGATCCAAGCACGCTTTTGTCTCACTGGGTGAATGTGTTTAGGAAGCAACTTGCTTTCATTTCTTGAGTGTAAGGCCTAAAGCAATAAAATGTTGCCAAAAAATTAGTAAAACATTAGTAAGGAATCATAAAATGTACTAGAAGTTGAAAGAAAGCTGTGCAAATTCTAAGGTATAAATTATTTCATACTTTTTGATATGGCTTTAATACTGGCTTTGGACTTCCCAGGTGGTGATAATAGTAAAGAACCCCCCTGCCAATGTAGGAGACGTAAGAGAAAAACAGGTTCAGTCTCTGGGTCAGGAACATCCTCTAGAGGAGGGCACGGCAAGCCACGCCAGAATTCTTACTTGGAGAATCCCATGGACAGGGGAGTCTGGTGGGCTACAGTATGGTTACAAAGAGCTGGACGTGACTCCGGGAGTTGGTGATGGACAAGGAGGCCTGGCATGCTGTGATTCATAGGGTCACAAAGAGTCAGACACGACTGAGCGACTGAACTGAACTGAAAGTGACTTGGCACACATGCACAGGTTTCATTTTCAAAGAGAAAATATATACTCTGGAACAAACACTATCTACCTGAAGAGCTTGTTTCCAAACCAGTAAAGCAGTTTTGTTTTGTTGGTTTTTTATCAGCAAGGAAAGATCTCCCAGAGGGAGGGCTTAAAAAGGCTAGAGTAATTTAGTGATCTTACAAATGAGCAAATTACAGTTAACACAGCAAGTCAAGAAATGTTGTAACTGAAAATGAAGTCTTATTTTTCTGTGGTGGCTTATAATTTAAAAATGAATTACTAATGATTTAAGACAAAATTATCAGTAACCTGTTGATATCAACTTAACTAAAACTAGTGAAAGTGTCAGTTTATGAATTTATTGTTTTAAGAATGAAGTTAAAGGATAAAATGGCCCATCTCTGGTTTATCAAAAACTAGGCAGAAAACTAATCTATAAGTTTTCAGTTGGTCTTTAATAGATGAATATATATTTTATCCAAGGAAAATTT